>CALNHX010004877.1:0-38275 GCA_940337035.1 Agriotes lineatus | reverse complement strand
GATTAATTATAACCTGGAGCCACCTCGGTGGTTGAGTGGGCTTGTTGTCTGCTTAGCAACCAGGTAGACATGGGTTCAAATCTGGCCGTAGCCGAGAATTTTCTCGGAGCGGCGCGAGATTTGAACTCATTAGTTAAGTTAGATGTAAGTTGTTGCGTGTGTGGTATGTTTGCATGCGGGGGAGAGTAGTGTAAGTCGCATGCGGCGCATTACCTCCGTTGCACTTCCCGCGAGGTATGAATGGTGCTCTACACCGAAAGGTAAAAGAGGCTATAGATTATGAATGAATGAATGAATAACCTGGAACGGGAATTGCTGGTTCGAGTTCGTGAGGGTCGCAGTAGGGGTGAGAACATCTGTGAATTGGATTTTCATTGGGCTTGTTGTCACAAATTCATTGTGTTTATAGAATGGAATAGAAGGATTGGATACCATGTTTGTTGCTGTAAAGAAGATTACATCTTGAATTTGCAGTTGTATGTAATAAATGATCTACTCTCTAGGAGAGCTGGGTGACTTTTGGAGTAGTAGCGTGACACTTTGGAGGTGTTTGGTTCATTGTAACACTGTGGATTCTAATTGAAGATTGAAGATTCAAATACATGTGACAAAATAGCTTGGTTATATTTGTGCTGTTTTTCTACGGGAGAATTGGATCCATTTTAAAAGTGGAAGATATCCACCTATATGTAATTAATAAACATTAATTAGTATTAACAGTGGAATAATCAATTACTTACAAAAATACTTACTCTTTTCAACATATTGGAACTGATTTGTGTTAATTAAATATAAATTCAGCTAAGTGTCAATATTAGTAAGTTGACAGTGACAGTTGAAAGATTTAAAGTGATTCTGAAATAACTTGTCAATAACCAAACATTTTTATACAATAATTTTGATAGAATTTTCTAAAGCAAGTATCCACCTGATATCTGAGATGGGATGTTTTGTTATAAACTGAGCTCGCCAAGTCAAAGAAATAAAATATTAGGGCAAATATTTTATTTAAAGTATTTTGAAGTGAATGGGTACGAATAATTTAGCAGTCTATTAGAGAGAATATAATTCATGTATCACGTGACGCTATTTCAACCAATGAGGGGCATGCAAATGCCTAGTTACACCTTATTACAGCGGTAGTAATTTATTTTCGTAATTGTTTTTAAGGGTGATCATAAATGGTTGTGATTTTTTTCTTAGGTTGGCACTGTTGATGTTGGTTACCTTGCTGTTAATTTTAAGTCTGTGTCAAATTCGAGGTTAGCAGGTTAGGTTCTGTGTCAGTTTGTGTCAAAACTGACGGAAAATCTAACCTGCTAACCTCGAATTTGACATAGACTTAAAATTGACAGCAGGGTAACCAACATTCACAGTGCCAACCTAAGAACAAAAAGTAAATATTTGATATTTTGCATTTCATTCAATATATTCTCTTTCCAAATATAATTCGTGTAATGATTAATGATCGATAATTTTTTACTAGTTAAAACCGAAACAGCAAATTTAACTCGTGCTACGCACTCGTTAAATTTAGGTTCCGGTTTTAACTCGGAAAAAAAATCATCGATAATAATCATTCCACTTGTTATATTACAACTGATAATATAATATTGGCTTACATAGTAAGTCAATACTATAGCAGTACATTATTTTCGCGGCAAACTCGTCGTGTTTTAGACTTTTAGTCGATGTGAAAGCAAATGTTAACGCACAATAACTTTGTTTTTATAGCCATCGAATCCATGCGTACCCATAGAAATGGAAGATGTACTTAAGGTAGAACAGCATAAAGGTTGAGCAGATATAATTCTGCTAAAATGTCATACTCGGTTACATTTGACCTCTGTATGTACTATTGACATACGAACAAGTGCTCCTGGAGGTATGCCAATAAGTACGCATCTAAAAAAGTCCAGGAAAACAATCGGACGCAACGAATTCTTACAAATTCAATTTCCCACGCAGCGGTTTGTAAACAAGTAAACAAGCCTATGCCCAGCACATGTGCAGCACCGAAGGAAAGGTGTACCCAACACGCTCCACAACGCAGAAAACTTCCATGACTCACCCAGAGCGGAATTACCTGCCGAACAAGGGCAAAGCACTCGCCCAATTGACCTCGGGTCAGCGGGTCAGCCAGCTGCCAAAATTCGGCCGAAGGTGGACCTGGCCGCTGCGGTCGGCTCTCGAAAATGGAGACACCTTTTGCAGCTCGCCTTACATTTGAAATTATAATTGCCATGAATGAAGCGCGTGATCACGACAACACCCAGCTGAAGAGATGGCCGTAACGAATACGCGCCTCTGGTCATAGGAAGTCATTCATGCTATTTGGACCCAAGCTGCGCCATCGCCGCTTGGTCGCGTGGAAAAGTGGTTTCGAGGGCAAGATAGGGTGAGTTGGGCCAAGACATGGAGTACGGCTCGTAGCGTGCTTGGTCGAAGTCCAGGCTTTGGCACACGGCAATTTCAAGTGTTTACAACAGAGATTACAAGGGCCTTGATTTGGGAGCACTTTCCTGACTCGTTTAGCTAGCAGTAATCGCAGAGACTTTCTACAGTTTCTACAGAAGAAACCATCAGGATGGGACTCCTGGCGTGGGCCAAAATCTGTGTCCTGATTATTACAACATCCATCTGTGTTGATTATGGTGAGTTTGAACTAAATTTATAAAAATCCTCATGCCAACCACTTGTGTCCAATCCCTCTCAAAAGTTCAGTTTAGTTATATTCCTGTCCCTTTTACAGTAACTAATCTGATCATATTTGCAATTGGCCCAACGTAGTCGTCACTTGTGGCAGCTTTTTGGAAATGCTCCAGTATATTCAATGTTCACTTGCGACACTAAAATAAGATGCTATGGGAAACCTACTACAAGGTTTATCCGTATAAGATCACTAGAATAGAAAACAAGTTTTTAATTTTCCAGGTATTGCGAACAGTGTGATATTTTAAGTAACTTATTTAATCAGGATACTGCTTCTATATAAGAGATCTAATTTTAGGCAATCTTACAATAATTGTATGTATTACAATATCAATTTCGGCATACTACTACAGTTGTAACCATTCTGAACTACCACAAGTTTCAGGAGCGTTAGAAAATGCCATTCATGTGACTTCAGGAACTGTAGAAGTCTTAAATATTCTGTTAGCACCAGCAACATGTGGAAGAATTTTACTATTTGTAAAAACCTTTTTGAATTGTTTGGAAATTATCACTATTCGTCATCGATATGTGGGTATTTATTAGAATTTTTTAGAAAATGTTACAACCTAGTGTGCACTTTGTTGATAAAATCGTTATTATATGCAGGTATTTAAACAAATGTTTAAATAATCGCCACTTACGTAGCGCGGCATTTTAATACACACATAGAAATTCTGGAAACTGTTAAATTATTCAGCAATGTAATTTGCACAGCGGTTTGAAATTGTTTAAAAGTTGTTCAGTTCATAAACTATATTTGCAGCAATTTTAGAAATGTAAAACTCAATAATTCCTAACAATATTAGAGGAGCATTAGACAAAATAATTTAAATTACCTTTATAATCGTCAATATTTCTTCAAAATGTGTTAAACATTTTTAACAACTATTACGTGGAAGTATTCAAGCATATACATAAAAAAATGCTATTTGCGTAGCATTGCTTGTTGTGTAAACAAATGGCACAATTTCCGCCACAATAGAAGACAAAGAACAGCATAAATGTCAAGCTTCTGA
This sequence comes from Agriotes lineatus, assembly GCA_940337035.1. Classification (NCBI taxonomy): domain Eukaryota; kingdom Metazoa; phylum Arthropoda; class Insecta; order Coleoptera; family Elateridae; genus Agriotes; species Agriotes lineatus. Next base: position 34,544 of record CALNHX010004877.1, on the reverse strand, counting down.
ATTTAAAGATTCTCATTATCGTTGTTGCTTCTTTACAAATCTGGATTGTTTATTTCTAACCAAATTAGAACAATTCAAGCATTTTTTGTAAGTTAGGCTCGATTGGTTACAAAATTGCTATATTTTGAGATTACATGTATATTAATTAACAAATCAGTAAATCAAAGTACAATGAAACGCGCTTTTTAATTAACAACTTTACTAAAAACAACATTCCTAACGTATGACAATAGAATTAATTTTTCTTTGCTGTTTTTAGATAGACAACTGACATTTCCGTGCGAAAATTATAACTTCCCGCAAATATTTTTATTCGCTCTTGCCAATTGTTTGTCTCAGTTTTACTACAAACGCGTGTGTAACAAAAACGTGACATTTTGCAATTGGGCTCGAAGATAATAGTTTGGAAAAGCGGTTGTGTTCGACATTAAGTATAGAATTCTTAAAAGTAACAGAAATCCATATTCGTTAATACCAAACGTTCCTAATTGGTTAAAGGTTAATTTTTCATCATATTGCAAACCAGTGTAGCAGTATCAGTAAAATGTTTGTATTTGTAATGTAACATAACCTTAGTACAAGGAAGGAAATGGCTGCAGTATCGGGGTTATTAGAAAAAGCTTCATACTTTATTTTCTAAAACAGTTTTTATAAATTAATTATTGCCAGCTAGGACAGACGTGACGTGCACTCGTGCTAAGCTAAAAATCATAACCTTAAGATTAAACCACTTGAAGACAGCTGCTTTAAACGCCGCCTTTGTGCTGATAGCGTACTGCGCATATTCTCTAAAATGCACAAATATGGTATTAAACCACCCATCTGCAATGATGACTAACGAATTCCAGTTGCGTACACATGTACTGCTCTCCCGCAGCTCGGTCACTCGATACTGCAAAATTCTGAATTTTTTCACTGTCCCTCTGCGCTAGTAGTTCACAAAAATAGAAACGCTCACCTGAAACTGGCGCTGGAAGTCACCTTCCAACTCGCCCGGCTTACGCTTCTGCGCTCGAAACAAAAACGTTGGCTATATTTTGAAGTGATATTCTAACCACGCTCAGACTATCCAGGTCTAGCTCCCGTTTCATAAAGCACTTTCTGTGGCGTCCTCTATACAATAATAATAATAATAAATCAGGTTATTGCATACACATAAAGTAGTACACAAATAGTAAGAGTTCGGCACAGCCAGTCCCTAATACTAAATGACATTACATGTGGTGCAAAGCACATCATAATAGGAAGTGTAACAATAAAACAAATAATATAGTAAAAGCAATGAAACGGTCTCTAACGCTAATGCCTCTCGTTAAAGCAATTATACAACACGTTCAACAATGTAGGTGCCATATACTATATGAAAAACACTCTTCAAACTTAGAAGAATGATGTATTGTAGATCGTACAAATATTACGCCATAAGTGGTCACATTTGCACCCTTTTAATATCATTCACACCTTCCTACATTTTCTCCTATGTACAGTTGAATGGCTAGTTCTCACTTTGCCCTTTGCACATCACCCCCACCACTTCCTTCGATTACTGCTTTATATTCTTCATTTTATTCCATTATTTTTGACTGCGGTCTGGTTCTCCGTGGTACTATTTTTCCATGTTCTCTTCATCCCGTGACTGTATATTCGATTGCCTATTTTGATATTTCTGTTTTATTTTCTTAAAGCATTTTTATTGTTTTATTGTCGATGTTTGTTATACTATATTTTTTTTGCCTTTATTTGTATTAGTTTTATCTTCCCTGATCTTTAATCCTACAAATTCTACGGTAGATTTTAAAGTGTTATCTTCACGTATTTGTCCAAATTTCCACAATACATACCTATGATATCGGAGGCTTTCACGGCCATTGTCATTAACTAACAAACAACTTCCGGGATTGGACCGTATAGAGGTCGAAGAACTCATTCTTCTCAATTCTTCGACCTTAATAATGAAACGGTCCAATCCCGAAAGTCGTTCGTTACTTAATAGGTATTTCTTGCTATCCATTGTCCATTTGATAATCCATATTATGGTAATTTCGCCCCGGTGTAAATGCGATGTGTACAACTATGAACTCGTCCCGCGAGCGGAGAACGTCGCGTGAAACGCACGCCAGCCTCAGGTGTGGGGGGTTGCGAGCGGAAAAACTGCGAACGGCAACACACGAACGCGACGCTCTTGCCTTACGGTGCGATCCTATGCAGTTATTTCGCTCTACCGATCTGCCAAAGGCCAACGACGGACTAATCAGATTAATCGTAGACGCAGAACAATACATTGTAGGCCTTGCTACATGCCTTAGATCAAATCCCCCACATCTCTGTCGTTCCGACAAGCATCCCCGAGGGTCACTCGGGCCACAGGTAAAATTTCGATTATAATTATAATCCAGTGGCTCCCGAATAATAATAATTAACTAATTTCATTAATTTATCCGCCGAGGCTTTTAGAATGGAGCCGCGCCCGTGTCCTTCAGTAGCTAGTTTGAGGCACGTTTGCTTTGATTACTTGTTGTTTGAAATTTATTGTTAAAAATTGCATTAGCAATAGTATGCAACCTTGCGCAACTACTTCGTTCTTTATTAATAATCTCGATTAAAATTTTGCTTAATAAGCAGTGAAGGATATCTCATTATCTCCTGCTGCTTTGTCATTCTGAAGTTGCACTGCTTTTATTATTTTTCATTTGGTAATTTTTTGTTTCTTGTTCGTTTTTCTGTTCTATTTCTGTCTCGACATTTTCTCTTGTATAATCTCTCGAAGTATTCTTTTTTTCTTTTTAAAATGTTGCTTTCTGTTTTTAACGCAGTACCGTCACTAGTCCGTATGTGTTGTGACGCATTTCCATATCACCCTATTATTTTACTTTGTAAATCGTACAATGTTTGCTGCGTTTCTGCATATTTCAAAATTTCTTCAAACTGTGCTCTTTCCTTCTTTCTTGCACTTTTCTTTATGTTCGTCTAATGCCCAAATATAACAGATGTTGTTTCTTTGTTTCTTCTGTTTTAGCGTTTAATATGTTTTCCCTTTTCTTCTTTCTTCAACTTTGTCCCATTTATTCTTCGAAATCTAGTCTATATACTCTTTGTTAAACAACGAATATTTCTCCGGCTGTTTGTTTAAGTATTTCAGTTCAGTTTTCATATAATTCTTTCTCCAATTGCATTCCAGTACACAAAATTTAGTTTTGGACAACCGATCATATTAATTTTCTGTAGCGAATTTAAACCTTCAACTACCATATGAACGATTGCATTTAAAACATAGCAGAGGCTAGTTTGACCTGTAACTGCTTTGTACTAGAAATGCGGCTTCTCGCTACGCTGCGGTTCGAAACCTCCCATGTTGAATCAAAGTTAAATGGTTCATTTATTTGGTACCCCCTCCGTTGAAGACCATATTGAAATGACGTCCCATTCGTTGAGATGTCAAATTATTATGAGACGTCTTAGTAATTATATAAACTATTTGTCCTTGTTGTCCACCTAGTTAACTCAATATACATGGAACAGGAAGCTGACTTGCAACTGGCGTGCTGAAATCAACTTCAACAATACAAGCCAATTTTTTAACATAAATAAACATACATATATTGACTTTTCAAATGCACATATAAAACAATAAAGAAGAACAGAAGTATACCCTAGCCCTAGAATAAATTCATAAATACAAAAATTTATAATCAACGCCCGATAGCTGATTTCTACACACATCTACACATCAAATAATAACCAACTAACTGTATCTGAAATACATTTACATTTAAACAACATAAAAAGTCATCCAAGTAACTGTCTTTAATACGTGAACATTAAACTGCATCGAAATCAGCCTTCACGATGTGATACATAGAAACCCGACTTGGCGATTTGCGTACTTATTTATTTGTCTACTAATAACATGGCGCATGACGTCATGGGACAATCGGGACGTCACAAAACTGCTCGGCGGCTTTGCAATTACGTACTTACTCTGTATACAAGTAAAATGGCACTTCAAGTGTAAATACTGGATTCTGGCACACAAACACTTACGCAGTAAATTGTATTTACTGTGCGGCTTCAGCCACCTGTTATTAAATCGTTATATGGCGTTTTTAAACTGTGAGCTGCAGGCAGACGTGCACCTTTAGGGCTACGCACGCTACAACTGCCATTAAGTTCTCCGCGACCACCACTGAATTTTCGTTTATCGCTGCAAATACAAAACCGAGGGCTTTACACACGAAAACAGCACCGTACTCGCGCAGTTTCAACTATATTAAGTTAGAACGATTAAATTCAATGAACAATGAAAAAGCGTGTAGGCACGAACTGGCTATATATTATATCAAAATGAACAATTCAGACAAGGCAGGCCAGATACCCGTTTTATATTGCAGGTTTTCTTTCGGTATTTTAATTTTTTAACGGATGCATAGACTTAACCAACATTCGGCAACTTGCTTCTACTTTTCTAGGTCACTTGCCAAGAAAGACTCGAAGGTAAATTTGAAAAAGATACTGGTAGGGCAGTGAGACCATCCCTACCATTCCTATTTGCAGGCCTTTCAAAACCAATTCGAAAATCAATACTGGCCTGTAATATTAATATTTAACTGATTGGGCGAAACTTGGGCGTTGGCTGTAACGGAGGCCTGTACGTGAGACTTTCGGCACCGGGTCCATACGAAATTAACGAATTACTATACTACTAGAACGTGTTGGCCAGCCTACGTCTGGCCCTGCCAGCGTAAAGAAACAGTTAACAATAAAAATGCTTGCTTAAGCTGGTAGCCAGCCTACGTCCGGTCCAGTATGCGGGCCCTTCATGCTGCGTGTTGCGGCGCGATCGGCATGTGCGCGCGCCACTTGCTTACGGTCTGGACGGCCGGCGGCATGCGTTCTTATAATATAAGATAACCATAGTTTTTGTAGCAAGAAAATTTAGCCTTTCTGTGGCTAACTTCGTCTCAAAGGCGAGCCTTTGGTCCAATATATAACGAAACGTACAAAGGGGGCTTACTTTGTCACCCCGGGACCTTAAGCTATTTTTGCGAAAAGTTAAAACGATTATTTAAAGCGATTTCAGAATCCAGAATTACATGATCAATCGTATAACTTCGAACTTGTCATATCAACTAGCAGATATCCAATAGCATAACTATGTGATACTCTACCCAGATATCTATCGCTAATATGTCAGCAAGGTTTTCCAGCTTGTCTATACAGAGAGATTTTTCTTACTACGAACACGGCAGATGATATGTCGAATTTACAAATGCCGAGAATTTAACTTTGACAGTTCGCGTATTTTGTCAGTAGATAATATCTGCTGTCATTTCTATCTTAAAATCGATAACTACGAAGCAACGGATCAGTGCAAATTATCAGGGTCCAACGGTCCGGGAAATTCAAAGTTCTTTCACAACATTTGAAAATAGGCGTTCCTTATCGTTATCAACGTTACATGGAGTTATTTCAAATTTTGGAAACTTTGGATGTGTTTCTCCCCAAAAGCACAAAAGGCCTAATGTTCCCAATGAAGACAGGAATTTAAAAGGGGTTTGTATTACCGCTAATGACTATCCAGATTATTTATTTAAATAAATTGCAGAACTAGTAGATTTAGCTGCGATATTCTTCCCGTTGGCCATTTCAGAAGTATGGAATTTTGTGAAACTGTGACAGAAATGCCTAAAACTTCCTCTGAAAAGTCGTTTTCACTACAACTAACGATTTGAACAACTGCGTTTAAAAATTAAAAGGGTTGTTCAGAGTACTAGCACTAATACGTTTCTATGATCGCTTAGGATATTGTTTAGAGCAAGAAGGCAGGCTCTTTGAACAAGAGCTAATTTAAACTTCTTGAATTTTGTTGTTTGAAATAAAAATAGTTTTATTTTTGTTTGCATCTTTTTTTTACTGAGTTAGTTTGTTCGGAAGAAATTATTTCTTTCTTCAGAATGCGTTTTACTTTAAGAACTACCTTCTTTTACTGTACTGTTAATCTCTAAAAATCCTGTTTTTCAACTCTGAATTTATCACCTGAATTAATCACAGAATAACAGTACCTCATACATCCTATCTGTGATATAATAATTAAAAAAAAATTACACTAGGCGTCTGCGTTGAACAATTACTTAAACAATCAACGCAGACGACCCGTGGATTAATAACAGAGTACCTTAGACCGACTGTCCATCGGTCTTGGCGTATTTTTAGGCAATCGTAAATTCGCCTTGATTTACTCGTGTTCGCAGTTCATGAATTTTGACTGTATATGTACAGTGTGTTTCACTTTATATGGAAGCACCCCTGTATTTTCTTTGTTTTTGTATGGATCGATTTGAATTTTTTATCAGTTGTACAACTCACCAAGAGGCATCTATTCATGTTCTTGAGCGCAAAAGACGTTATTAGCCTGGCCCACTACGATCAAGAACATGGGTCACATTGTCAATATTTTGCATGGCGTTAGAGTTACAGCAAAAAGTTATCAAGAAAAGTTGTTTAGAATCAAAAGAATACCCCAGATACCAATTTTCGTTTAATAATTCGAATTTTTAATTTTTATCTATAAATTTGTCCAAGTCCCAAATTTCAACTTTTAATTTGGTATCAAATGGTGTCATGGAGAAACAACATTTTTATTATTGTTGCAAACGTCATTAGCTTTTAATAACTGCTGAATTACGTTTAACTGCTGCTGAAAAAGTAGAAATAAATTAGAATTACTGGTGAAAATGCAAGATCCAATAGAGAAGTAGCTAGAATAATATCTTCATCGGTGTTAGTATCGTTAAGAGCTTTCCTTCAGACGTCTCTTACGTCCAACATCACCAGGTTTTAGTACCACTCGAAACATGGCAGGGTTAAATCTAAATCAACGTTTTGCTTAATGTACTCGTAAAACCACCTGGAAGTTGTAATACCAATTCATTTAAACACAAAATGCACTCATAGCAGTGATATATTTTAAACTCGCAAGGAAAATATAGCACGGAAAATGAACTAACAGTCACGTCACGAAACTGCGAGCTATAACTGACTAAACGTATTAGGCTGGACACAATCCAGACTGTTTTATTGACAACTTCGTGGTCTTCCCTTGCTTCCTGCTTACGTCCCCCCCCCCCCCTTCCGCTAGGGGATACTTAATCTGGTGTTGTGACCGACTTGGCGTAACGCTGCAGCTTCACGCAATAAAATAAAATCACTGCCTCGAGTTGGTTGCGCACTTCAAGAGCCAAGGGAAGCATTTTTGCTGGTCTAGCGGTCAACATCCCTACTTACGGGACGAGATCATGGACGTGCGCGCCGGAATTGTCTGCGGTAGCTTGGAAATTTAATATATCCTAACAGACTTTAGTATATTAGTGGGTGCCTACTTGATCAGTGAATGCACTGAAGCGCTTATAAAGCCAAATATATTAAGATATAGAAATTCTTAGAGCAATGTTAATAGGGCAGAAGTTGTTAATACGTCTGTAAAATGTCGACAATAACTTCTTTAGACGTAGCACAAGCAGGTCAACAATTATTGTCACAGATTTAACAAGCTAAAATAATTCAACACTAGTTGTTAAACTTTGCTCAACGTTTAGAATTTCTAAAAATGTTATTGCAATTACAGTTTTTCTTTCAAAGAAAGAAACCATTTAAAAATTAAGATATTGTGCATTTCGGAAAATTTCCTAGCATTTTTTTAACTATTGGGAAATGTTTGTGTCGATTGTCTCCAGTTTGGGGTTTCCTTTTATTTTAAACATTGTGAATATTATAATTAAACTTTCCAACAATAACAACTATTTTTATTTTAGTAGATCACAGCAGGGATATTGAATTTATAAAAGTTTTCAAATTCTCTTTGCTCATTATGATGCCGATGGCAATTCTTCAAATATTTATTTTTTACATTTATTCAGTATTATACCTACTGTAAATAATTTTGTTCGGAAATTTAATGGAATTTCTCATTTCGAAGGAGAAATGTCTTTGTTTGCGGAATATTTCAGCTTCCTATTGTTAATTCTAGATAACGAATTATTTACTTTTTTCATATTTTGATTCGTCACATCAAGAATGAAGTCCGCTAGTTTGAAAATTTTCCTTGGATTTTAATTGTGAGTTTGTCGTTACTGTATGGAATTCTCTAGCAAGCTTCCTTCTCTTCTCAAGCAGCCGATTAATTGATGGCAAAATGGGGAAAATTGTTCTTTATCAGTATGCAGGGAGGGGGAGTGTCATTTAATGCTTGGTCCACTAAACGACGACTTATTCTGTATGCGTAGAATAGAGTGACTGCATGAAAGGAAGTTTGCAATTATGGCACTTTCCGCTTGTATTTTAAGGTTTTCTCTGCTTGCGTTGTGTATATCCTTCGGTGAGTACCTTGAATACCAAAACTTGCCTATCGTATTTTTTTAATATGAAAAAGCTTGAAATGTAATTACAGTTTCAGTTTTCAAACTGAAACTGTACACTTCTAAAATGTGGAAAATTAAAACTGAACTGCGATCTCGAATTCAATAACTTCAATTATTAGAAAACCGTGAAAATTATTGGCATTACTGAAAAGTTTAGAAAGTTGTTAAATAGCAGTACAATTTGGAATTTGCTTAACAGGATAGTGCTGGCAAGTTTTAGATATTAAAATTAATCTTTTGTAATAGTACCAAAATGAGTTTCAACATATACAAACTCACTCGAATATTCAGATGAATTTTCGGGAATGACAAAATTTACGAAGTTGCAAGGCCATACCAGTGATGATTACCTTATCAGTCAGTGGCTTCTGTAAGCGATTAATCCCCTATCAATCTGTTGATTGGCACTCCGATACCTCTACGAAATCTCTTAATTGAAATTATTGAATTTTAATATCAACACGACGTTGCAGCTTCGATGCTATTTTTGAGTGTATTAGAAATCTCTTATATCACAATTCTGGAAATCGTGAGTGTGAAATATCTAAAAATAACTCGCCAAGTAATGAGTAATTTTTTAAGCAATAAATCATAAGATTCTCCTATTCAATTTGTATTTGTTTATTTCGAGACGGGCCTTTACAAATAAAGTAGCTATCATATCTTTTATCTTATCGTGGGAATGCTATAAACGACCTTCATGCAAAAACACAACAACGACGACCAGAGCACAACGTAAACCATACAGAAGCTTAGCCAGATGATTGCACTTTTATTGCCAAAATGGCCAAAAACAATATTTTTATTAGTTCTACAGAGCTGTTAATTTTTGACCATCCCGCGTAACTTACATACGCCACCATGTTAAAAAAAACGTTACAAATTAAAGCAAACCCTCAATTATAACTACAATGTTCTGTATCTGTCAGAACTCACAATGGGGCTTGATCGGCTTCAAAATTAATCGGCCTCTATATATTTAGCGCAATTTTAATTACACCATCAAGCTTTTCATCACACGCCAGAGACGCCTAATGCGATTTATGTATCGCAGGGCCGGTTAGTTTATCTAAATAAATAAACTATAGGAAATTGATAACATGTGAAATTAGGTCATTCAGGACGATAATTAATGTTGGTAATCGTAAGACAGCAATTTCTCCTTTTATTTATTCCCAGATCTCTTCCTCGTGTGTTCTGCATTGTTTTATAGAACCCAACATCATGCTCTTCTCTCCAGATGCGCATTTAAATAGGTTAGCTTTCATCCTCACAAAATATATATATGCAAAATATAATAACTATGTGGGAAGTGAAGGTCCAATTATGATGTAATATATAATCACTCAAAACTGAAATTTCTTTTTCCAGGGGCCTGCGGGAACTTCTTTTACGCCTCGCAGATCGAGGAAGGCCACCGCTATCACAATTCCTCCAATTTGGGTAATAGCCTGAGCACTAACGTATTCATCCCCATTATTTCGGCAGTAAGTATGATAAAGCGGCGCTTTTAATCGGGGAAAGGGGCGGTTATTAATCCTTGTTTCTCTTTCCAGACACTGCTTTTGCTGCCCCGGACGATTTATGCTACTCTATGAAGACAACCATGAAGATATTTATTGACAAATTGCTATTTAATGAGAACCGTCTGAGCTGCAAGGCGGCGCTGCCACGACGCCGAGTAGTGGGCTGCTCGAATTAGTTAATACGTTCTAGTAAGAGTAGGCTGTGCTTGTGAAGGGTTCGGAGATGCCCTCGAATAAACTGTATTTAGGAATAATTAATAAATGAAACGCTAACATTTAAAATCTTATACTGGGTTTTTATTAACTTTTATTTGCTGGTTTTTTGAATCGTTAGTTAAATATTGTTTAATTTGTATTTTAATCGGTGACGTAAAGCTCCCGCAATGCGTAATAAAAATCAAATAGACATATATAGGATTTATAGGGTTATCCATAACTAAAAATGTAATAATAGCCTTTCATACGAACAAATGTAGGAAAAGACCTGTAACCAAAAAGGCGACATTACCGTAGAAATGCCTTTGGGAAAACTACTTACTTCACGTGTAAAACGGCTCTGTGATCTAATCTCGAAAGCGCTAATATATCGAAAATCATCAAAAACTGCTGCCGTCTAGAAATCCACCTACACGGTGTTTCTCCCAGATTCCATTTACTTAATCCAACGATAAAAATTGGAAAACAATAACGAAGACACCGCGATCACCGAATCACAATTCCTCTTTAAAGCTACCGGTGATTTGGTTTTTATACAATTCGGCCGGAAGATCAAACAGAACGCAAATAAAATACAACCGATTTTACCTCCACATTGAGACGAAATACTACTAGAAAAAATGACCGTAGAAGGAAATTACTAAGTGACCGTGCCGCATTAGGCATTACACGTTGGAATTCACACTATGAGTTCGTAATCCAAATGTTAGCAAAAAAATACATATTTTATATGAAAAGCTTTCAATTAAACAATATTGCCTGAATAAAAATAAAGTGGGGTATACGTTGAACTTTCTAAGTCACTGGTTTTAGCAACAGATATTCTGAAAGGAGAAGCTAATATATATTATGGATTCGTGATACCAACAATCGCCAGTATGAAAATTAATCTGGAAAAACTAAAAACAGAAAATCTCAAGTATTTTTCTTGAATTTGAACGACAACTTTGTATTGGAACTGAAAATTTTAAATAGATATTTAAATTTGTTATTAGCTGAAGACCTACAATTTAGCGCACGGATAATGCGCTACTTTTTCACCACCCTGTATGTTTATTGCTTTATCTGTTTCTTCCTGGGTTTATATACTGTTTTTTGTATTATGACAAACATGTAAAGGAACTGTTATATGAAACGAAAAACTAAAAAAGCGTTTATATTGTTTTAAATTTATATTTGTTTAACTTTGTTTTACTTTTTTGTTAATATTCAATATGTCATTTTATCAAAAGTATTCGAATTAAAGGAAATTATGAGCTTTAAATTTAGTTTCAAAAAATTGCTAAATTGCTAAAAGGATCATAAATAATGCATTACTATTTAAATACTCCACAAGTCTTTTTACATTTTTAGTGATATCTAAAAAGTAGAAGTATTTAAATACTTTTAAAAATCTTTAAATACTTTTAAAGTATTTAATTACTTTTATAAAAGTATTTTATTTGTTCCTCACTTGTAAACATCAATTTATCAAGTCATTGTATTCACCTTGAAAATGTTTCTTAGCTGGCTAGCCAGTATAGTATATTACACCCCGAGATGGGAAGTGTTTCATTACTGTCGAGAGATTAGTTAGCTGATTGAGACGCGAAGCGTCGAAATCAGCTATTATCTCGAGGCTAAGGAAACTTCCTGTCGAGGTTTGTATACTATTTTATTCGCAACCACTTTATTCTAAACAATAATTGGAAAAATTATTATATTATGATACGTCAGGTTGTGACGTGCATGTATGGATCAACGAGATTCCGCACTTGAGCGGGAAGTGAGTGCGGGAAGTAGCGGGCTGAAATGTACGACTTCCCCCACTCAATTGAGGTCAGGAATGTTAACATTACATATATGGTTGCGAATAATAGTATATTACAGCCCGAGATGGGAAGTGTTTCATTACTGTCGAGAGATTAGTTAGCTGATTGAGACGCGAAGCGCCGAAATCAGCTATTATCTCGAGACTAAAGAAACTTCCTGTCGAGGTTTGTATACTATTTTATTCGCAACCACTTTATTCTAAACAATAATTGGAAAAATTATTATATTATGATACGACAGGTTGTGACGCGCATGAATGGATCAACGAGATTCCCAGTGTCCATACCTACTCAGCGATCGGGAATGTACTTCCCGCACTCAAATGAGGTCAGGAATGTTGACATTACATATATGGTTGCAAATAAATTTTTTTACTGGCTAGCCAGTTATATTTTCCAAGCGTGCTCATAGATAAATGATAGCGTGAAAACCCAGAGTTGTCTTCCTTAGTATGTGTCATATTGATTAATTTAGTTGCTTGTCAGTGTGACATTTTGCATAAATGATAAATTTCTTGTTATTTACAAGTGAGGAACAAATAAAACATTATACAATACACGCCAGGTAACCATTTTTACTGGCTCAAGGATATGACAGGCTCGCCTAAGGGCTCGCCAGACATCCCAATCCTATCGCCAGTAAAACCTGTTTTACCTGGCTTGTAATGTTAAATACTATAACTATTAAATATTATAGGTATTCATTATTTACGACTTTCTGGTCATAATAGTATATTATATCATGAGGGACTAAAGTGCACCATTTAATCCCGCGAGTGGAGTTTGTTGCCTCGAGGGCGAAGCCCGAGGGCAATAACCACTCAAGGGATTTAGGCACTTTAGTCCCGAGGTATATACGCTATTTTTTGCACTTTTGGGAACATTATCATCAAACATTTCCAAAATTTGGAATCTGTCAATTTGGAAACTGACAATTATAATTTATTACAAACTGAATTGCAGCAGGTCCTGGATAGCCTGAATCAGTTGGCAACACTGAAGTGTATTGTCAGTATATGTCAAATTCAAGATTTGCAGGTTAAGTTTTACGTCAGTGTGTGTCAGATGACAAACAAAACCTAACCTACTAACCTCGTGTGTACATAAATTTACCATAGTTACGGTATCATTTTTACTTTAGTCCCTAGGGATTAAATGAGTCACTTTAGTCCCTAGGGATTAAATGATCTACTTCAGTCCCTGTTTACGGGGAGTAAAGTATCAACTTTAGTCCCAGAAGTGCAAAAAAAGTATTTAATATTTAAATATATTCGATTTTCATAAAGTATTTAGTAGTTACTACTTTTTAAAAGTATTTTTCCCAGCTCTGATTGGAGCATTGCTGTGGATAGGTTGAAGTTTCTCGGTTGGCGGTATCAGTACGTGCAGAATTGTTGTGGTAGAAGTTCAACATCGTAGAGTGTAATGTGCATGGGAACGCTGTGAACAGGTTGAAGGTAGTAAAGATTTGCAAAATTGCTGTGGTACAGGTTCAACGTCATGGAGTGTAAGTTGTATGAGAACATTGCTGTAGACAGGTTGAAGTTTGTCCGTTGGGGGTATCAGAGACCTGCAGAATTGCTGTAGTAGAAATTCAATATCGTAAAGTGTCTGTATGGTGCATTAAAACATTGCTGTGAACAGGTTGGAATTTGTCGGTTGGAGGTAGCAGAAATCCACAGAATTGTTTTGGTAGAGATTCAACTCATGAAATGTAAGGTGCGCGGAAACATTGCTGTGAACAGATTGGAGGTAGCAGAGATCTACAGAATTGCTATAAAAGAGGTTCAACATCGTGGAGAATAAGGTTTATGAGAATATCTCTGTGTACATACAGGTGGGAATTTCTCGACTGGGGGTAACAGAGTTCTGCAAAATTGCTGTAATAGGGATTCCACATCGTGGAGTGTAAGCTGTATGCGAGTATTGCTGCTGACAGGTGGGAATTTGTCGGTTGGAGATAAAATGAGATCTACAGAATTGCTGTAGTAGGGTGTAAGGTACATGGGCATATTGATATGGACAGGTGGGAATTTGACGGTTGGAGGTAGCGGAAATCTGCAGAATTTCTGTGTTGAAGATTCAACATCGTGGAGCAAGGTAGATGGGAATATTGTTGTGGACAGATGGGAATTTTTCGGATGGAGGTATCAAAGAGCTGTAGAATGTCTGTGTTAAATATTCAATATCGTGGAGTAAGGTATACATGGGAATATTGCTGTGGACAGATAGGAATTTTTTAGGCAAGAGGTAGACAACATCTATAGAATTGCTGCGATAGAGGTGCAACATCATCAAGTGTAAGGTGCATGAGAACATTGCTGTGGACAGGTTGAAGTTTGTGAGTTGGAAGTAGCAGAAATCAGCAGAATTGCTGTGGTAGAGGTGCAACATCTTGAAGTGTACTTATATTGTGTAATTAGTCTTCTTCTTCATAACCTGTTTAAATCCATTTTTGGGCATAGGCCTTCCTTAATTTCTTCCAGCGTTCACGGTCCTGTGCTATTTGAATCCACTTTAGTCCACTCGTTTTCTTGAAATCATCGTATCAGCGCATATGTGGTCTTCCTCTTCCTCTTTTATGTTGATATGGTCTCCATTCTATAATCTTGCGCTTCCATCTGTTTTTCTCAAGTCTAGCCACATGCCCGGCGTAATTCCATTTTAGTTGTGCTATCTTGATGCCTACATCTGTTATCTTCGTTATCGACCTTATTTTTTCGTTTCTTATTCTGTCCTTTCTCGTGATATTTAGCATGGCCTTTTCCATTGCTCTTTGAGCTATTTTAATCTTTTCCATGTTGTGTTTTGTCGATGTCCAAGTTTCTGTTCCATATGTCATTGCCGGCAAAACACCCTGTTTGATCACTTTCGTTTTTAGGTGTTGAGCGATTTTGTCGTGTCTTAAAATGAACGATAACTTTCCGAATGCCACTTATCCCATTCTAATTCTCCTCTTAATTTCTTCTTCTTCGTTGTTTCTGCTTAATTCAATTCTCTGTCCCAGGTACATACAGGGTGCCCGGATTTCGTAGGGACAACATGGGTAACTTTTGTATTTGAAGAGATAGAGAGATGGTTAAATTAGCAAAAAGGTGCAGGTTTGAGAGCTCATTAAGAATCCATCTTCAAATTTTACTTGTCATGGCCCACTTGTCTAAAATTTAAAATAAAAAAAAATCTCCTAATTTCTTTTATATGCCGTAACTTTTTTGTTACTTAAGATATTGAGGTGCGATTTGAACTAATTTGCATGGTAATTTAAATACTTTTATTGGCACTTGATAAAACCAATTTTATTTGTGTTAATTTTTAGTAATCTAACCTAACCTCAAAATTTTAAATTGGTACCCTGCAATTTTTTTGGCCCTTTTAAGAGAGGATTTTTTTCTGAATGCAGTGATGTATTACATGATGTGAAAACTTCTTCAAAATTTTGAGAAACTGAGTTTATTCTTTTTACAGGCAGAAATCACTAGTGCTATGATCACAATAACTTTGTTTTTTGTTTTTCACGTTATCTGTGAAATTATGTTTCGAAACAAAAAGCAGGTTTATCATCATACGTGCCTGTCAGTGTGAGTGTTATTACTTCAACTTATAACGGAAAATTTTGAAAATATGATGTATTTTGTGCGTATGTCAAGTGCTACAAGAACGTAGAACTTATACGTCAAACATACGGAACACACTGACACTACTGGAAGGCACGTATGATGATAAGAGTGCTTTTTGTTTCTAAACATAATTTTACAGATAACGTAATAAATAAAAAACAAAATTATTGTGATCATGGCACTAGTGATTTCTGCCTGTAAAAAGAATAAACTCAGTTTTTCAAAATTTTGAAGAAGTTTCCATATCATGTAATACATCACTGCATTCAGAAAAAAATCCTCTCTTAAAAGGGCCAAAAAATTGCAGGGTACCAATTTAAAATTTTGAGGTTAGGTTAGATTACTAAAAATTAACACAAATAAAATTGGTTTTATCAAGTATCAATAAAAGTATTTAAATTACCATTCAAATTAGTTCAAATCGCATCTCAATATCTTAAGTAACAAAAAAGTTACGGCATATAAAAGAAATTAGGAGATTTTGTTTTTTTTTAAATTTTAGACAAGTGGGCCATGACAAGTAAAATTTGAAGATGGATTCTTAATGAGCTCTCAAACCTGCACCTTTTTGCTAATTTAACCATCTCTCTATCTCTTCAAATACAAAAGTTACCCATGTTGTCCCTACGAAATCCGGGCACCCTGTATATTCGTTTACTCCTTCGATTTTGATTTCTTCCACTTGTATCTCAATCTCTGGACCTGGATACATTATTTTGGTTTTAGCTAGGTTCATTTTCAATCCTACTTTTAGCGACTCTCTGTTCAGGTCTTCTATCATGTTTTTTAGGTCTTCTATGTTGTCTGCTAGTAGGACGGTGACGTCTGCGTATCTTAAGTTAGTCAGTCGTTCTCCATTGATATTTATTCCTTTTTCGGTCAAGTCCATGTTCTTGAATACGTCTTCCATTGCTAGTGTAAAAAGCTTTGGCGAAAGTGTATCTCCCTGTCTCATTTCTCTTCTGAGTGGGACAGGTTTTGTTTTTTCATGTAAAATATACGTTGCTGTTGCTTTATGAGCTCGCTATATCTTTGGTCAATTCTGCTATTTTGCAGTGCCTTATAGACAGCCCAGTGTTCAATGCTGTCAAATGCTTTTAGGTAATCTATTAATGCCATATACAACGGGAATCCGTATTCATTAGATTTTTCTATTAATATTTTAATTGTTAATAGGTGGTCCCTGGTACTATAGTTCTTCCTGAAGCCAGCCTGTTCGTGGGGTTGGTATTCTCTCATATACAGTATCTCCCCCGTATTGGGTTACAAAGAGGGAAAAAAGTTCATTTTTGACTTTTCAAAAAAAAAATCACTCTTTATAAAAACTCCAGCTTATTCTCAAACTAAAAATGCACTTGCCAAAATTTAAATATCCCCTTTCGCATACTGGGGAGGTGCGAAAATATGAAAATGGCCCAGGTATCAAGTACCCTTATTTTTCAAAATATACAATAATGTTAATTGGAAATATTTGTTACATTTCTATTAAAAATTATAATTGCTTTGAATTGCTATTGATGTTTAAATCGCGTATTATATTATTTTTAAGATACCTCTGTTTTTGTTGACACAAATAAGAGATTTTTAGCATCAACTTCGGGTTTTCAGGTTAAGTGAACGAAACTGAAATTCGACAATACACTCTTATCGTATCCGTTAATAAATTGACTTTGAAGTATCTCGTTTGGTAATTCGCAGGGTAGTGGAAGAATAAGAAAAAACAGTGAAAATTGATTTTTAGAGCAGGTGGCTGGGACTTTATATTTGACCCCTACTTTTAATTCTAAGCAACTTTTTCAAATAACATTATTGTATATTTTGAAAAATAAGGATACTTGCTACCTGAGCCATTTTTATATTTTTGAACCTCCCCCGTATACGAAAGGGGATATTTAAATTTTGGCAAGTGCATTTTTAGTTTGAGAACAAGCAGGGTTTTTTATAAAGAGTGATTTTTTTAGACGTCAAAACTAAACTTTTTTCCCTCTTTGTAACCCAATACGGGGACATACTGTATATAAATTGTTGAGAAAAATAATTACTACGAGACTGTGTAATTAGTAGGAAAAGTGAAGTATGACCACCTTTAAATTTATACAAACCCTGAGATTCTTCGCGAGTAAAAAAAAAGGTTTTCATCAATGAGAAATACAGAATGTTTATAGAGAACAAAAATCACGCAAATAAAAACAATGTTTTTATTCCTTACTATTAATGGTTAGCGAACATAATACAGAGTGTAACCAAATACTTACCCATATCGTACGTCACAAATTGGCCAACAAATTTCATACTCGTATAAGCCTAGTTTCAATTCTCAACCTTTACGGAGATACTATTGGAAGGGGGGGGGGGGGTAAAATGAGGTTTATATCATTTCACTGTAAATTGGGAAAGGATATTTCAATGAAAAATTGGCAAATGTTTTCTACCAGTAGAAGGCTTATTTATGAAATGGTTTTTAGTTTTTACGTACGGCTTTAAGAGATTAAAATTAGCAACCTGTATAAATGTTTTTAAAAAAATTCGTAACGGACAAAAATTTGGTTAAAAAATGTATTGGAAAACCGTTTTTACTTGAAAAAATTTTAGGTTGTTTTAATTTTTCTTAAAACCAATAGTTTTTTATAAAACAAATAAGTACATTATGCGTTGCCCATTTCAACACCATAAAGCAATATACATTTTTAAAAAAATCTTATGTAAGTCTTATATTGATAGAAAATATCTCATTGTCTAAGTGTCTCAATAAATTTAGTACTAGTATCGATATATTTTCTAATTTTATTTACCAAAAAATATATACACTCTTAATTTAAAGAATTTTTATGTTTGAGGTATATATTTATCTAGTATTTTATATTTTTTTTCTATTGTGTTTTTTTTGTTAGTATTTTTGTGATTTAAATGACTAAAAATATAAATAGTATAGACATTCTTTGTATTTCTTTGTCATTTTTGTAAAATGCTCCCTCAATCATCAATGACTTTTTATTTTGTAATAATAAAGCTGAGAGATAGAGTAACAAGGTCAACACATCACCATGACACACGCCTCACACAATGGTTGCTGCGCAAGCACAAAAGGCGCCCTCCAACTTTGTATCCCAAATCCGAGGCAAGTTGAGCATTGTACTGCCAGATGCAAGCGCATAAAGCACCAGCCTCTACACCGCAAGGTAAAATGAGGTTATCGATAATACATACATCCATAAAATAATAAAGCTTATGCTAATATTATGCATACAATAGTATTCAGGGGTACTTGAGAAACAACTAACATGCTAAGAGATGCGTCAATAAAGATGGTTGAGAACCGCTGTTCTAACGTTAACGGTTTTGACTCAACTTTGCCAAAAAATTATGATTTTTGTGAATTACTTTACGAGTGACAAATGACAATTTCAACACTTGAATGCGAATACAATAAACAACGAGGTTTGAAAAGAAACATTTAACCGTTATTGACCCAAGAGATAAGAATCACGAAAGAACGAAAAATTACCTCTAGAATCAAATGAAATTAGATTAAAAACAAAACGAATACTACAAAATTCTGAACCTAATTACCTATATGAAATTTCTAATAGTTGCTGAATACGATTGAACCTAGGAAGAATCTAAAGTAGCAGTTTTGCTTTTTAACTATTAAAGGGGTGAATTCGAAATATATTCCTATTATTTAAGAAAAAGGCAAATAGCAAGATAGCTGATACTTACGCGCAAAGTTTGCGACTATTATATAAAACGTATTTTATTTTCATTGATATAATTGACGGCTAAGTTATATTTAGACATTATTATAAAATTAGTGCAACCCGGAGAAATTATTACAAAACCCGGAGCCCGGAGACGCGGTGTAGAAAACCTGAGACTCCGGGTGAAACTCTGAGAGGTGGTTACCCTAGTTACATATACTATATTTTGTCCGGTTAGAATAATATATTGTACAAGTTGAGTAAGATGTAGCTTTTTCGTGCAAATCACGAGCTTTTTAATTGAGCCAAAGCCGACACTAAAAATGCACCGACCACGAAAAAGCACTTTTCTCATGTGTTGCACATGCTGTTTTCACGTACTTTATGGAAATGCCTAAAACATTTTGTATAAACGTAACAAAAATCATGTGAAATATTGTGCATTTAAAAATTAAACTCTACGTTGTTGCTATGCGGAAAAGTACGACTTTCGTAAGTGATTTTGTATTTAAGAATACAAACGTTCGCCTACAGTACGTGTAAATGTAGTTATTTCTTGTCGCCTCACCAACGAGTTCACTTGCGGACTGTTTTACTGTTTGCCGTCTAGCAACGACGTAAACATAGTGAGATCGTGCATTTTGCGACCCTATAAAGCAGATTGGAAAAGCGTCACTTTTCATCCGATCGCAGAATTAGTACATAAACCTGTTCGAGTTTGTGGTTATGTGCTTACCTACTATAACATCTGGTGTGATACACGCACACAACAGACAACTTCCTTTTATAGTGATCTTATAATTAGCCAAAAATTCGATTTTTAATTTTTAAGCATTGTCAAAAATTTTCAAAAATTACAATTTCTACAGAAACCGTACAAAATAGAGCGTTAGTTGAAGAAACAAATTTTCTCTACAATTTTAAGCTGAATTAAAAAATGTAATAATATACCGGATGTTCTATTGAAAATAGGAGTTAATTAAAAAAAGAAAAAACAAAAAAACCCATTTTTGAGGTATTCAACAGGAAAATCACCTATGTCACATCAATACACATTAAAATTGCAATAAAAATTTAAGTTTGGAAAAGTCGTTGGAGACGTTTTTGAAAAGAATCGAAAAAACTGAAAAATCACAAGAGTAAACACCATACTTCCAGTTATGCTATTTTTTTCAAAAGCTTGCTGTCGCGTCTAGATAGTACACAAAACTTATATACGAAGTTGCAATCTCATACCTTTTTTCATTTTTGAGATATTCTGTTCATACACAGACACACAAACTCACACACAGAGACAAACTGACAGGCAAGCCAATCAACAAAAACATGTTTTTTGGGTTCAGGGGACTCTAAAACGTGAAGATCTATTGAAAACGCAATTTCGAATTTTTGGGGTGAATCCAATACTTTCTTTATTGTAAAAGGAAGTAAAAATAATACGATTTGTATATACATACTTATTTTTATAAATACAGACTGCTTTTAATAAACAATAGTAACCCAGAATACTATAAAATTAACACAGAATCTGTCAACACCTGCAGCTTATTAATTGTCGTCAGTTGTACTTTAACCGTACCTAAGCACCAATCCGATTGATTCCGGTTCAATTGCCTTTTATCCTAAAATAATTAACTTCTTGATTTTTATTGTATGGCCGTCAGCTTGGTGTAAAACAGGTTGTTTAACCAATAGCAAAAATAAATAAATTAAAGTAACGTCTTGTACATTTTCATGCGTATTGATATGTAAATCAATGCTTAATTTTTAAAACATTGGTATGAGATTTTCGGGTTTTCGAGTATTTGATTCCTGATGTTTAGTTCGCAGCTCCCATACTTTCAGGTTGCTATAAAATAAAAAATAGGCAGGATCTTATTGTAAATAATTTTATATTTAATTATTTGTTAAAGATAATATAAATTATACTAAATTGGTGACATGGCCAACAATGAACTACAACGATAGTTAAATACCTAAATATCTAAATAACGACAAGTGGAGAACTACTACTAATTAGTACGCAAGTATATTTGGTTGCCTAACAACATTGAATTCTGAATTTTCTTAGTTTCAGGATGTTCAGTCACATTCCTCGATTTATTTTGTTTGCATGTACTTAATAAAGCTAACAGTTTTTACAAAATAATCGAAACGTGACAAGAAATTTCCAGTTCGTTTCATCTTATTCCTCTCCCAATGAAGATTTTGTAAACGTACGCCACTTGAATTGCAGCTGTATTTAGCGCCGGTGAAGTACCATAACTTAAAATTCCCAGACGTAGGTTAAAACAGAGGCGTAGGAGCATCAATACGCATCAGCTTTAGTTAGCAGTTCCCTGCATCAAATCGAAACGTAAAAGTATTTTCGGAAAGCTCAGTACACTGTTACGTATTGTTTCAAAAGCTGTCATAGCACATTCTTAGTTTTTCTTTAAACAATTATTGTCGTTGGAACAATATATGCGCATAATTCAAATTTTGTTTATAAACAGCATGCAAACGCAGCAAATGTGAAGGATATAATATGAGAGTGATAAGATAAGTTATAAGATAGTATAAGTTCTGTCAAAGTATAGTTCGATTCATTCCAAGGGGCGAGCTTTTCCAATGAAATTTTTAGAACTAGAGCAATAAGACACGCTAATAAGAAGTATCTATTGCAATACATCATTGTTACATTATCATTACAGTGAACTAGCAATAGAATTCATACATTTCTTAATAGTTGTTTAGACAGGAAAATGATTAAAATCCTATTATTTCGTTCTATCACTGATCTTTAAATATTTTTAAATTAATGGTCTTACTGGACGAGTAACTCTGAAGGAAGAGGAGCCATCTCAGGAATATTTGGCATGATCCTTGATTTTTTGCAAAATTTACCTTTTAATGATGAACATCTAACTGCACAGTCCAGAACTTAAAACGGGCTTTTGTCCCACTATACGAAGCTTAACAACAATAACCAATAAGCTACCAATACACAGCCAATTATGTTTGTATATTATGTAAAAAAAATAAATGTAAATAAGTGTAACTCTAAGTATCAACATTAGCCGAAGCAGACCCATGATGCATAGGTAGAAATAAGAAGACTTTGTCCTAGTATGCGAAGAAGAAGAACTCTAAGCGTCATGCCAGTGTAGAAAGCGATCAAAAAAACCGAAAACAAGGTATCGAGTGCGACATGCGCGGGAAAAAACTGAGGCAGAAGCAGTAGCGACGCCAAACAGAACACAGTTATTCCATAGCGTTGCTAAACTAGACTACGCCTTAAATTAAAAAGTGCGTTTCAGTGCGAGGCGTAGCAAGCAAGTCCTGGGTCCCAGAGTTGGTGTTCCTAAATGGCTCTCTACATCTGAATACGAGGCAACAACATCTCCAGACGGAGCTGCAGCTGCCTGAACGGCGACGACGTCCATTTCGCATTACGACTTTCAGAAAGCGGTTCTTGTCATCAAGTTACGTGTGAAGACTTTCTATAATGATCAATACGTATACTGCGTACGTACACGCAGTTAGTAAAGGTTTGGGGTTTTCTGCGTGAAACCGTACATTTAGTAAAATTGCGCAACCCCACAGTCTTATATTCTAACGCAGGGACTCTTTCTTTGGTTGCGGTCGCAGGAGTCTTGGCGGCCTGTAACGTCAAGCATCAACATCTCATCACTTTAGTATCATATTACTTCGCGCCAGCCGAGAAGCAATTGATGACAAATGAAATCCCTCTTTAATAATCATTGTGTTAAAAATGTTCTATAGACATGTTTCCAATGACAATTCAAAACACCTGTTAATCGATCTACATGTTTGTACTACATTAATAACATTTTAAAAATGCCATTAAGATTAAAAATATCATCGTCAACAAAATGTTATTTATAATACACATATGAAAATGTATTTTAAAATGACTTAAGTTAAATCGAATCGTTTAAGTGGTCAGTACCATACGGAAAAGTAATTATTCATTCATATTGATTTACGATTCACATTAGTTCACGATTCAATTGATTCATAAGTCGAGTCGGTAAGAGAAACTACGCAACCATTTTACAAAATAGCCTGATTTCAATATAATCAGCAGTCCAAAAAAATTCCACTTACTCTTGAGGGTATCTCTTTCAAACAATCCAAATCTTAAAAACGAATTGTTGGTGGACCAAATAAAAGAAAATACCGAAAGTAAAATGCAAGTACCAATGCTTTAAGCATTCTAATGCTGGGCAGGTACAATTGAGGGAGGGGGTGTCAGATAAATAGAATAAAAATCGGTAGTAACAATTAAATGGACCAAAATTCATAAATGTAAGCCAACCTGAAAGTAAAGGCACAGACGCCTCGCTATCTTCAAGAGGCCTCTCGGGATGTGACGCATTTTCAATTAAATAACGGAAAGTTAACGCTTAAAACACTCTTCGCCTATCATCAGGTGGTGCGCTATTATCAAGCTGAAGCTGTCTACTATGTTGAAAAATACATGCAAACACCGAAAAATACCGAAAAGATATGAAACCAGTATTATCAACTTGATAACCAACAAAGGCAAGTAACGTTATTAAAGTAAATTAAATATTTTCAAGAAGTTACTTCTTGTAACCAATGCGATCCGTTGATCCTCAACGTGAAAAAGTCGTGGAAACCCCCATCAAGTCAGCTGCGATGGTACCTCCCGTGTGCAACAAGCGGCTAGAGATAGAAGACCCGAAGTATCGCTTTGTCGTACGAAAAACAACAACCAAAAACACTAGCCTACAAATTAACTCAACCTCGTCAAACCATGTGAAGCAAACGGCTTTATTGCCTACCTTAGGTCCTGATCGGTCCCGAAGTGATTTATATTACTGGCGGAATAACGGTGAACGCATATCACGAAGGAGTGGTATTATACAACCAGACGAATTAAGATATTTAGTCAGCCTCAGAACAAGACTCCGGATTACTAAACCTTTATAAGGACTTTTTTGCAAGCACCCATACTGCATCTTCAATTGCAGAACGGAAATAGAGGTCTAGTCATTTTTCAAAACAAAAACCAGAATATCACACTACTCTCTCATATAAGCGCAGAACTATCAAACACCGATACTAAATTTTCCAAAATTATTCAAAATCGGCAAAGACAACCTAGCTCACACACAGGCGTTTAAAGCGACCTAATCTCAAGATTACCGCACAGCTATATATTTGAAAAAAGAAGACCTGATAATCTACCAAAAATGGCAAAATAATATACCATATTTTGCTACTAAATCCTATCTAGAAATGCTATCTAGGTTTCACGCTTATCGAACTTTTGACTTTTTATCAATGATTTAGTAATTTATATCAACTTATTGTGAGAATTAAAGCATACAATGTTTCTTTCGCAGCTGTAAAAATAAAACTTCAACGTTTGAATGATGTAGAAAATACGGCTATACAGAAATGGCTATTTTTGTATCTAGAATGCGAAATGCTACTTTTGCGTTCGAGAATGGAAGTTATTTTGCCGAGCTTTAGCGAAGCAAAATACCCATTCGAGAACGCAAAAGCATTTCGCATTCGAGATGCAAACAATGATTTTTCGAAAACTGCAATAAAACTAAGTAGTATGAGAATAAAAAAATTAAATAAGGTAACTGTCAATGTTAATTGACAATTTTATATTTCATAAACAATTAATTTTTGAACCACGGCCTGCTGAATTGTTTAACAAACGTCAAAGTGATGTATAAATTTAAATCACTGCAATATCGGCACCTTCAATTTCCATGTAGTACAACATAAATTAGTCATGTTTATAATAGTTTATAATAGTTATTAGTATCTATTGAAATTTTAAATTACTTAATATAAAACTAATGTGGGTTACTTAATTAATAAAATCACAAAGAAGTTCCTAAAAAATTACAAATTTTTTGACATTTCTTTTATGTTCTAGAACGCAAAAGAGTTTTGCGTTCTAGAACATAAAAGTATTTCACTGTTAAGTGACAAAAAAGAATCACTTTGCTTACTGAGAATTTAACGAAAATGTCAACATTTGATGACAGTTTTCGAAAAAGTTTTTTTTTGTACAATAATAACACATTTTCGCAGATATCAAATACAAATGTGTATGTAAATATTACTTTTGTGGCCTTTCAGTTGTTTGTAAATATTTTATTATTTATTAGTAGCTTCAGCGTACTTATGCGAACGCTTTGTCCGTCCGTCCGTCCGTCTGTCTGTCTGTCTGTCTGTCTGGATCGCCTGTAACTTTCGAACGGCTACAGATATCGAAATTGTGAAAGGGGGCAAAGTTGTTGCTAAAGTCCCGAGCACCTTCATGCGCTATTTGGTTTTGGCGAAAGGTGGCGATTTTCCACTTTGCAAACAAAATTTCCAAGCATTTTAGCACGGTGGCGGCTCGTTCACTTGGCGCCATCTGCAGAACTTCGGTGGTCACGTTTTGAACTACACATTCTGGGTGCGCTATAATTCCACTTGGCGCCATCTACAGAACTTCGGTGGTCACGTTCTGAAGCTACTCTTTAGATCTGTAATTGAGCAGTTTATTTATTAATATTCGTATGATTATGGGCTATTAAATAAATCAACCTCTTAAATATAAAATTTTCTAAATATTTATAGAATTGAACTCAGACCGAAGTTATTTTAAGGGGCCGGGGTTAGCTTTGAAATTTCGGGGCTTGGCGGTTGGTTAGCGTCCGAAACCGTGCATGTGTGGATGTTATGAAATCTGATACCACAGATGGTGGCATTTTCCAATGTGAGAGCTCTTTTCTGTTTTTGCAGTGTTGCTTGTAGTAATTATGGGGATAGTAGCTTTGCAACGGACGTTATATGTAGTTCTATTGTGCAGCCCAATTGAACACTGTAGCATTGTTGGTATTGCTGATGATTGTAGAAAGCTCTGTTGTTTGGGCTGCTGCTCATTATTTTACTGTTGGATTGGTGCCTAATCGGTACCGCGTTAGTTCACTATGTGCCTGGATTAGCGAACATCCGGCGAGATGACCACTAACCCTTGACCTGATAAGCAATCATCAGTGATCCAGGACGCGCACCTAGATAGCCTGGCATGCACATTTCTCACTAATTTCTTGTGGGTTTGGTCTTCTGGGGGCGGCAACCGTAGATGCAGATCACACTAATATCAGCTGTAGCTCAGTGGTCTAGTTAGCATTCAGCTAATAGGCACTAGCTGCGGTAAGCATCCACCCTACAGATATTACAGGCATCTCATTTACGGTGCACCGGAAGAGAATATCCCTGTCGAGACTTTCTACTAGATGCTAAGTGTCGGGTGCTAGGAGGTGCCTGGCAGCTCTTGCGAAAGTTTGAGCACTCCTTGAGCATTTCCAACATTAAGACATTTTGGAAAATGACACACGAGTTCCACATGTATTAAATGGTGAAGTTAAGGAACCGATTCTAATAATCAAAATCTGTACTAAACTCTTTGCAAAAACCTTTACAGATTTGACACTAAAACTTCTTGGTGACTATGGCCTAGACACATTCAAAATTTTGAGCTAGTGCATATGATGGTGCTTCACTTAAGAGCTGTCGTAAAGGCGGCATTATATGGCATGTGGAGCGACGTGTCTTTCGTGTGGTGTGCGGAATGACGCGCCGATCCGTTTTTGAACGATCGCTATCACACATCATGTAGATTGACAAGTTTCACGCCGCCCAGGGCGTGGTTCGCACCACGCCCTGGTTTTCTTGTTCGCATTTGAAAATGTCCAGGCGTCGAGAACGGATGCTGTGTTGCGCAGCGGTTCAAAGTACAGCGTTTCACCACGACATGTCACTTTAAATGGTAAATAGTAAATGATTACTGAATTTAAAAATTTAACAGCCGAAGATCACGCGCAGTGTGACTGCGTACCCGAGTCGTATTCTTACGTGCGAGGCGAAGGGCGTTTTCTTTGAAGTGTGCCAATCGCCACGAACCAGCACGCCGCCTCAAGTTTGTTGCGCCGGTCCGTTCTTACTGCACGTGAAGTGTCAAGTCACACGCCAAGCGCGTCGCTCCACAAGCCGTGTAATGCATACTTAACAGAGAAATTCAAGCATTGAAACTGAATCCCGTTATTGTAAACGCAATAAATTATATTTTAGAGATTACGCAATTATTTGATCAATATGCCATGCTCTAGTTTTTCCTAAAAAACCTATCAGTTCTGCCCAGTATGAAAGTCATGCCCTCTCTCGCTTTTTAGAACAATATTGGAATGTCAACTGTTAAAAACTCATATAAAACACATGGTTGGTTTTATAATATAAATATGCTATACCTTCACGTATTGTGATATCAATATGTCTATGAATTATATTTTTATTCTATCAATTTAAATTTCCCCTATTTATGATTTAATATCAATAATTATTATTTATTGCTAGCTCCTGAAAAATCAGGGGTGGATTCCTTTTATCTAGATTGCTTATTTCTGAAATCTGATGTTCTGATTTTTAATTTTATTTTATAAGTCAAAATAACTTCTGTCAAATGATATGCCAAACAGATTTAAAAATTAAATGACAAATACCAGATGGTTTCACTAGTACACAACAATATTAAAATGCATAGTACGTAATTCTTTAATAACTAATTCACCTTTAGGGTCTTTATTTCATTTTCTAGTAATTTCCTTACTACTCAGTATCACCCACCTTTCACTTGAACTCAAAAATGTTCTGGATGTCGACCAACCTGCTCCCCTCTTCCTACGAATCCAACCTCTTGAGTACCTTTTCGCAACAAATGATTCCACTGACAGACAAGATGTCCAAACTGTCCAGAATTAGTGATGCAAACTTCCCCTACAGCATGTAACCAAAACGGACCAAATCTGAAGCCACCTAATTCCAACACCGCATCTGCCAACTTCCTGATTCGTGCCTCTTCAACCGATGATCCTCCTTTAGAACTCTCCCTTAACACTAAACAGCTTGACGTAATTCAATTCGATTAATATATGATGTCAAATGTAATTCTCCAATAAACTTGACTTAGTATTTTACTCCATTTATTTACATTTGTAGATTAATTCTGCTTTTCCATTAGTTTTGTACCACATACTTGTAAGCTTCCTTAGTGTTATATCTTTACTTGTTCTTCGATTAAATTTCATTTTTATCTCACCACGCTAATTTAGTATTTAACCCTTTTTATTATCCAAACATTACTTAATAAAAAATAGGGTTTATTTTAATATTTTTAATTACACCAAAATTAATTCAGCTACATTTTTTTTTAAATTTGTTATTTCTAATAATTAAAAATAAAGTGCTTAACGATATTGTTTTTCTACTTTTTACACTCTATCTCCTAATATTTGATTTCTACCTACTATTTATAATAATTTATTTCAAATAAGTATTTGTCATTTCCTTCAAACCTTAATTTTTTAAAATATTATATTATTTTTGAATCCATCTGTTTCTCAATTAGCCATATTTCACTCAATTATAAATTCTAGTTTCCTTTCTAATTGCATAATAATTATTCACATTCCCAATTCATATTTAAATAGATCTTGATTATATTCAACTATTGTACTCCCTTAATCCTTTCTAAAATTGATTTTTATACCCCTGTGTATATCATAACAATATTCAAACTCTGACATTATGTTTCGGTCTTTCAACCATTCTCAAAGTTTCTTGTTGAACTAAAGTAAAAGTTAAAATAGCAACTTATAGTCACGCGTTACAAAATCGATTATTTAACAGAGTTCAGTCAACTGCTACTGTGCCTATAATAGGGGTGTTGACAAACCCCACTTGTGTGTTGGCAATACATTTATTTGCAGATGTGGCTTTCTTTATTTCCAATATCTGTAAAAAGTTCATTCGTTTTCTTTGTTGGCATTGTGTAATACCTTCATCTCTATTGGGTTAACCATGAGCCCTGTATCTATACAGTATTCCGCAAAACCTTTACTTTTCATATTATTTAACACTGGCAGTTTATGTTCTTGCATACGAACTCTCATGCACCACCCACATCGTCCTATGTAGATAGCATCACACTCCCTACACTTGATTTCAAATATCTCCGATTTGTTTAGTTTCTCTTTTGTTTGTTGTTTACTAATGAGGTACTCAAAGTATTCTTATTCACTAAAATAGTATTTAAATAATTCTGATTTATTAAGCAGAGTACTAATTTTACTGCTAATGTTTTTACTTAAATAATACCATAGCAATTTTTCTTTTCCTCCGAATTCCTACCTACACCTACCTTCATAAATTTTCTGTTGAATTTTCTGGTGAATTAATTTATCAATAATCATCAATCATCAGTCCTGCGTAGCTAAATCACATATTGGAGTTAGAATAAGGATGGCAGATTTCTTGACATTTTTAAGGTCTTTTTTGAATTCAAGGAAAGGATTTTTTGCTGGTTTCGAAACAAAACATTTAAGTTTAATTGAAGACAAAGCTTGCTTGACAAGTGATAAAATATTTGACATTTCAAGAAATCTTGAGTTTTAAGACAAGACAAAAAAATCCCGTCTTCATACATCGTATCTTAAATTAGAAACGTCAAATGTGCCAAGAAACTATGGAAGAGTAAAAAAATTGAAGAAGCATTTCCTATCTAGAATTAAATGACACCTTATACGCTTTCAATTTTCTACAGGGTGTTCTTGTTTTTTTTTCGTTAAACCTATGGCTCTGATTATCCTTATCTCCACCTCTGATTAATTGTAGAGCTTGATAATATGTATCTCAATTTAAGAAGTCTTGTGCAAGTGTACTGTGTTCCATATTTAGCTTGAATGGCTGCTCTAACTAGCGTTACAAAACACCCCGTACTGTATTGAAAACGAAGAATTTTTGGACACTTGTTTTTATGAATTTTTTTTTGGCTAAGGATTACCACACTGAAATATTTTAACGTAGTTAAATTACTCCCTGTATATAAAGGTTACTAATAAAACAAAACATTTTGTCTCTTCTAAAATACCATGAGCACCCCTAAAATTAGTTTCTGGCCACAGGCCTGGCCTAACAGGTCAAAAACCCCTATGTAAGTAGCATTGATTATGGAATTTGGATGTTTTGTGTTTACGAGAGTGTGTATGACGACACTCCACATGAAAGAGCCCGCTGATCGTCTTGCTTTTTCTCGGCTTCGTGTGTCCTGATCCACAACCCTTGTAGACTGAAGGGGCGTTACAGCATTTTTGACCAATTATACATGAGAACCGATCTCTATCTAGGAAAAAATAAATTAGCTCCGAATCTATGTGCGTACACTACATGTTTACGTTTTCGTTATAAAACATACGTTTTATCTTAGTAATAAATCGGTAAGAAGCGTGATAAACGTAAAAGAATCCAATATCAGTTCTTGCAGGAAGCCCAAAATGTGTAGTTACGCCACTGGGTTAAATGTTTTCATAAAATTCGTCAAGGTTGCTGTGGTAGCACAAATTGGGCGTATAGACATCACAACTCTCATATTTGTCAGCGGTTTTGAACTAATACGTCGTCAAGTTATACTTAGTGTAAGCATGTAAAAACAAACAAATCATCAATGCCTAATAAACGTCCCATAAATTACTTTTTAAGATCCCAAAGAACCGTACTTAAACTCAGGCACGTAATTCATGTGTGTAACAAAAAAACGTATATTTTTTTAGGTTCACATAATAATTGCCATCGAAGTTGGTGAGCATTTCAAGTAAACAGGAAATGTTATTTACAGGTTGAACGACTACAGTTTAAAGTTATGGTTTAAAATATTCCAATCTGTTATAAGCTGTGAAATCAGGAAGGAATCACCTATTAAGATAAACATATCAATTTTACAAACTGGCAGTGACGAAAGTGAAAATGTTGTGCATAAACACAATAATACCATGTGACTTCCTGGCAACGACTACCTTCTCACCTTTCAAAAGACAAACTTTATAACTGCGGACTTGCATAAACAATTCATACAGGGCCACTTGAATAATTATCATCTAAGAATACCACACTGCAATATTCATCAATCATCAGGCATAGCGAATATGTCTAGATAGGGTGTACGGCAACGTTGCAATGGTAGTTCAGCTTCAATTGTCGCAGTAAATTAAGTATCTGGGGGTGACATATTTGCAATAATATTAGATAATTTGTTTTGCTATGATATCATAAAGCACTAAATTTACAAGAGTATACATTAAGTAAGCATAATATAAACAAAATGAGAGTGTCTTTCAACGGCTCGTTGCAATAATATTGGAGAATAAACTAGTTGTTTATAGAATGTTAATTTCTGCGAAACGGACTAACTAGCACTTTAAACACTTTTATGAAATGAATGAAAGCAAAAATTAATACGAGATACTCTTGTCCTTTTTCGTATTTAGGGGGAACAGAAATTAGGGCTGCTAACAGTGCCAACTAGGGTGACCACTTTTCGATTTATACAAACCCTGAGATCTTTCGTAAGTAAAAAAGGGTTTTCTTCAATGAGAAAAACTGAATGTTTATAGAACACAAAAAGCAAGCAAATAATTACCATGTTTTTATTAGTAGCTTCAGCGTACTTATGCGAACGTTTTGTCCGTTCGTCCGTCCGTCCGTCCGTCCGTCCGTCTGGATCGCCTGTAACTTTCGAACGGCTACAGATATCGAAATTTTGAAAGGGGGCAAAGTTGTTGCTAAGGTCCCGAGCACCTATTTGGTTTTGGCGAAAGGTGGTGATTTTCCACTTTGCAAAATTTCCAAGCATTGTAGCACAGTGGCAGCTTGTCCACTTGCCGCCATCTACAGAAGTTCGGTGGTCACCTTTTGAACTACACATTCTGAAGCTACTCTTTAGACCTGTAGTTGAGCAGTTTATTCATTTCTATTAATGCTTAGCAAATATAATGCAAGGTGTAACTAAAATACTCAGGACCGCGCCAGCATCAATGGCCGCCTGTGTGCAGAGCCAAATTTGCCGCCCCAAAATTTACATTTTTGTTGTAAAATATAAATTTTATGTAGTACATACCTAGTTTAACTGTAACAAATCAAATTAATTTATGTGAAAAACAGACATTTTAAAAAAGTTTTAACAATAAAATTTACAAAAAAAAAATTGTGGAATAAAATTAATAAAAAAAACAACAAAATTTTAGAAAATTATAAAAAAGCAACTTTCCTAGCTTTTTTCTCCGCAAATTCTTTAATTACTAATTCTAAATCGATGGAATCCATCGTGTCGCTTTCTATTGCTATTATAGACAGATTATTTAATCTGTTTTGTGACATTGAGGATCGCATATAATTTTTAATAATTTTTAGTTTAGAAAGATCTCTCACCAGACGCAACTGAAACTGGTAACGTGAGTAATATTCTAAGAACTATTGACATATTTGGAAATGCTGCTATGAGCTGATTTTCAAAAATATATTCAAGAAGGGGCTGGGGCTCTAACTGATGCTTTTCAGCTGAAATAGGTTTAAGATGTAATTTTAAAGATTTTATTTCTTCAAATAATTCTATTCCATCTACATCTGATTCCTTTCTAGAATCATCAGTTAGATGAAGATGTAAATCTTTACAACATTGTAATAGCTCGTTTTCCGTTAAATCAAACATATTATAGAGAAATCCAAACATAGTATCATATCTTGTTATTCCCTCAAATCTGTCTCTTAAAGACGATAAAGTTTGATCTTATATATTAAAATAAACGTTAACTTTATAATAATTTTTTGGATCAATAATTGGTTCATCACTGTGTTCATAATCAAATTGTCTGGGTTTTCTTCGTGGTCTAACAGACTGAACAGCAGGGAAATTAGGTTCAATACCGAGTTCATCTGCAAGTGTATTAGCGTCAGTAAGAACATTATTGAATTCTTCATCTGATCGAAGAGCTAAGAAAAAATCTAACAAATTTTTAAAATGCTCTAAGCAAGTTTTTATATTTATAGTAGGATTTTGCATCATCGTGCTCAAAACATTAATTTTGATTAAAATATTGTACCAAATAATTGTTGAGCACAAAAATTTATAACTCTGAATTTTTAATGCCAAAGATTTGGCTTGATGTGAAGCACTGTGGTCTTGTACGGATAAACGATCTTCAATTACTTCTACCAATACATCATATATTTGCCCAATTTGGTAACGCAGGGGCTTCACAGCGTCTATTCTACTAGACCACCGTGTATCACTAAGTGGTTTTAAATTTAAATTTGTTGTGTGTTTTTTCAGAATTGACCATCTTTTTAGCGACGCAGAAAAAAAACAAATAATTCTTGAACTATATCAAAATAACCAGAAGTCTCAAAAGAAACTTTAGCAGCATCGTTCACTACTAAATTTAATGTATGGGCTGTGCACGGCACAAAAAATGCTCGCGGATTTATTTCTAAAATTTTTTTTTGCAAACCATTATGTTTGCCGCGCATATTTGCCCCATCATCGTACCCTTGGCCACGCATGTCGTAAATATTTAAATTCAACTTTGAAAGTAAATTCATTAAAAATTCACTTAAACCCACTCCAGTTGAATCATTAATAGGACAAAATTCTATAAAATGCTCGCGTATTTCAATTTTTTTTTAGGACTCATTCAACATTGTAAATCTAAAAATTATAGTCATTTGTTCAATATGACTAATATCCGGTGTACAGACAAGAATAATAGAATAGTTTATACATTTTCTAATTAAATCCAAAATATTATTTCTAATTTTGTTACCAATGGCATCTATTATTTCATTCTGAATTTTGTCTCCTAAATAATTTACCATTCGTGTTTCATCTTTTTGTGACTTTTGAGTCCGAAGCACATGTTCTGACATAACAGAATCAAATTTTGAGATCATCTCAACAGCTTTTAAAAAATTACCGTTATTGCTTTCAAATAATTTATTAGATTGCACGCGTAAAGCAAGACACTGTCGTGACAAATATTGTATTATTAAAATTATTCTCTCAATCACAGCATGCCAGTGCTTTGCTTCTGCATTCAACAAACGTAGTTGCGTCTGGTTTACGGTTTGTTCTTTTGATAACAATTTTATAAGTTCTAACTGATTTTTAACATTTGCATTGTGAGTATCACTTTTTTCGTGCCTTGAAATCAATAGTGACAAATGCTGCCAATCAAAAACACCTTCCTTTTGCCAAAAATTGTTTTTAATTTTGCCAAATATTGTACAACAAAAGCAATAAACTGCATTATTTTTTATTGAATAAACTAACCACGGTCTATTAATTTCTTCTCCATTTGGAAGAGAACGGTAAAAATATTTTTTCGAAAACCTT
>CALNHX010004876.1:0-118071 GCA_940337035.1 Agriotes lineatus | reverse complement strand
TGTACTGATGCCCAATTGCGTGGCCCGTCGTCTGGTTGATGTTTGAGGGTCCTCTTGGACATCTGCAGCCACAGCAGCGATATTCTCGACCGAACGAATACTCTGGAGCCGGCCACGTCTGCAACTGTCCCGTGTTGAGCCAGTCTCCTCGAGGCAAGCGGTTAACCGCCACAGTGTTTGCACAATTGATCCCACACGACCAAGAAATCGACGACGAAATTCACGGTGAGCCAAAACTACTGACCAATTATTTGTCAATAACATTGACACCATTATTCGGCGTTCTTGAGGAATATAGCGATCCATGGTTTGTCTACGTGTATTCTGCTTCTTTTTACTTCAGGAATGTCAAAGTCGCAATGACATAAGGCGCCATTTGCAAAAATGAGAGCATCTTCCGATAGGGTGATTACTTTTGCGCCACCTGTTACCAGAGCGTCTTCTTCCACTTACTTATAAAAGCAGTGTTCTTCTGTTGAAGTTTTTTTTACAAATGGCAAAGACAAGGACGATGGATTCCGTATACCACAAGATGCATTGACGTTCAGGGGGACGCAAATTTAGATACATAGTTTTGTATATCAGAGTTTTGCAGCAGTACTGCTTTAATTTTTACACTTGCTTCATCCAGTGTTTAACATAATCATATTTTCGCGATTATGGAGGATTCCCTTTCTTCTCCTTTGTCTCAGTCTCCCTTATCTTTAGTTAGGGTTAACAACCTATTTTATATACTAAAGTAAGCCCATCTACTGGCGTGTGTCCGCTGACGATGCTAATAGAACTTTTCAAGGCTCGCCTTTACAGCTATAATTTACCAAGGGCAGTGATAATCACCCGCAATAATTTTGACAAATAATAACCCGAAAGTGCTTGCTTAGAAATAACCCGAGGCGAAGCCGAGGATTATTTCTTAAAGGCAACGCACTTGAGGGTTATTATTTGTCAAAATTATAAGGATTTATCACTGGCCGCGGCGAATTCGGGAATATAAGTTCTTAAATAAATTAGCTATTTTTCTGACAAATTAATTTGACACTTCATTATAATAATATATTGGTGGCACTGTAAGTCTATGTCAAATTCGAGGTTATCAGGTTAGGTTTTGCGTCAGTTTTGACACAGACTGACGGAAAACCTAACCTGCTAACCTCGAATTTGACTTAGATTTACAGTACCACCAACTTGTCATATGATACTACTGAAATTCAATTAGATAGTTTTCATGGTGATTGAAAATCACCCTAGGGTCGTTTTCATTTCAAGTGTGATCTGATTTGTCAAACTGGTTTACGTGATTAAAAATAATCAAATTGGATTGGTCTGCAATATATGTAAGAATTTACCAAGGGCAGTGATAATCACCCGCAATAATTTTGACAAACAACAACCCGAAGGTGCTTGCCTAGAAATAACCCGAGGCGAAGCCGAGGGTTATTTCTTAAAGGCAACGCACTTGAGGGATATTATTTGTCAAAATTATAAGCATTTATCACTGGCCGCGGTGAATTCGGAAAGATAAGTTCTTAAATAAATTAGCCATTTTCTGACAAATTAATTTGACACTTCATTATAATAATATTATGTTGGTGGCACTGTAAGTCTATGTCAAATTTGAGGTTATCAGGTTAGCTTTTGCGTCAGTTTTGACACAGACTGACGGAAAAGCTAACCTGCTAACCTCTAATTTGACTTAGATTTACAGTGCCACCAACTTGTGATAGGATACTACTGAAATTTAATTAGGTAGTTTCCATAGTGATTGAAAATCACCCTAGGGTCGTTTTCACTTCAAGTGTGGTCTGATTTGTCAAACTGAGTCACGTGATTAAAAATAATCAAATTGGATTGATCTGCAATATATGTAAAAACTTATCAGCTATAATTTACCAAGGGCAGTGATAATCACCCGCAATAATTTTGATAAACAACAACCCGAAAGTGCTTGCCTAGAAATAACCCGAGGCGAAGCCGAGGGTTATTTCTTAAAGGCAACGCACTTGAGGGATGTTATTTGTCAAAATTATAAGGATTTATCACTGGCCGCGTTGAATTCGGAAAGATAAGTTCTTAAATAAATTAGCCATTTTCTGACAAATTAATTTGACACTTCATTATAATAATATTATGTTGGTGGCACTGTATGTCTACGTCAAATTTGAGGTTATTAGGTTAGCTTTTGCGTCAGTTTTGACAAAGACTGACGGAAAAGCTAACCTGCTAACCTCGAATTTGGCTTAGATTTACAGTGCCACCAACTTGCCATAGGATACTACTGAAATTTAATTAGGTAGTTTCCATAGTGATTGAAAATCACCCTAGGGTCGTTTTCACTTCAAGCGTGTTCTGATTTGTCAAACTGACTCACGTGATTAAAAATAATCAAATTTGATTGGTCTGCAATATATGTAAGAACTTATCCCTGTAATTCCCCTAAGATAATCAACTACTATAGCCCCTTGGCTGTTGACTTCTTAACTTCGTTATATAGGTTTCGATTGCAATTAAAATGTATAAGCCGCTCAGTAATAACGTATCTCATTTATTTTTAATGTACATCTAGCTTCTTTACTAGTTATTTCTGTTTCAGTTTTGTCTGTAGAGATTTCCATATTATACATGTGTGCCGGTTGGGTCAAGTGGTGCAGTGATCTCTACAGACTTGTCTTTATCTTCGGCTGCGAGCACTGCTTCATCAACGTAATATAACATATTGATGTTGCCTTGATATTCAGTATCCTAGTTTTGTTCGAATAGAATCTATTATTTAGTCCTTATCATAGAGTTACTTCTTCTGTGAGTTCATTATTAACTTTAGTCTTTGCTGTTTGTCCAGTATTTATGATTGTTACCAATCGTATTTAGTTATTATTAGTTTTTAGTTCTTTTGGTAATAATTCAGACTTTGGCATGGAACTTGCAGCTTTGTGAATTTATTGTGTTCTCATGAAATCTGTCCTGACCCTAATTGTAATTGCAATTGCAAAAAGATAACGTCTTGAAGAGTTGATGTTACATATTATTTACTAAATAGAAAAGGTAACCTTGAAAAAACTGCATTAAACGAGTTCTTATCTTCACACTAATGACATGAGAGATATGGATCATGAGGATGCGACCTGTTGCGTAAGCCTACGATGATAAGTTCTAATACATTACGTTCGACCACTTGGATGACTCCGTAGTCACTTTCATCATTTATTGTGCAGACTTCATCAGATCATCGCCATGCTGCTTTTACGAAAAATTTTATTTTTATGCTGCATGCTGTACCTCTGCTACGCAGTAGTTGCTATTAGTGATGATACAGGTGAATCAGATTCCGATTCTAGTCAGCAAAATGATGATCCCGATGCCGTACCACGTCTTTTGCTGCACCATGGAAGAAACGACGCTGCTGCTTGCAAATCCGGTTATGAAAGAATTGGTGGTATCTGTAGGCAGACAGTGAAATAGACTTTGATGATTTAATTCTCTTGGTATTTCGCTATTTAAGATAGGTAAGTATCTAAACAGACCTATTAGTAGCGAATTTGTTTGCTAATTTTATTCGAGTTTTTGTTTGTTTAATAATTCCTTTATCGATAATGAACAGTATGTATTTGTTAACACAAAAGAGGTTTTGGATAAATGTTCAGATTTTATCTTCTTGCAACACATTTTCAACATGTTTGTTTATTTTTGTATGTTAAATATAACAGTATTTTATCTAGCACACCTACAATACAGAGTGTGAGCAATATTCTAGCAATAACAAACTTACATAGACACTACTCTCTATTATCAACGATCATTAAAGTTTGAACTAGAAAATAAGTTTATAAGAACTGTTGGTTGCCGTGTTGAATATGTATCATTAATGATTTTAAATAATTTTTTCTTGGGTTAAGCTTAAGGGCAAATTTTCTGCACATTTTTTATTTTTGTTTGTACCTTAGCCATAATTTGGATATAATTAGAATGAACTAAAACCTATATTAAAACAGCTTTGCGTGCTACTTATATTGATAAGACTGAACTTATCAAATAATAAACAAATTGTTATTAGCAAAATTGCTGTCAAAGGTCTACTTTTGCGTCTTATTCCAGATACCATATCATTAATAAATTTTTTGCAATTCTCTTAATAACTCGTCAAAATATTTGAATTTACGTTGAGTAAATATCACCCAGACCTTTCAAAAGCTGATAGATGTCCTTATAGACGATTTCTCTTACAAACTCTAGAATTTTATAACCCCAATCATTACAGCACACCTAGTATCTGAGTGCTTTTTTGAATTTACTTCTAGTTAGTTTTTGTTTTAGTGTCTGTATAAACTTACTACTAAAACAATGCTGCTTTGTTCAAGTTTCTGTTGTAGGCAGTACTGATGAGTGTCTTTTCGAATTTGCTTTAAAAAATGCTCTTTAGTGCCTCTTTTCGTTGTAACCGGGTTTTTTCTTAAATCATGTACAATACCTCTTGCTGAACCCCTATCAATGTTACTTAATATGTCCCTATCTACAGGGTGTTTTCTGGACGACTGACAAAAGCCTAAGTTGCTCCTGTTTTTAAAAAAAGGTAACAAACGTTTTGTTTAAAGTTATCGTTCAATATTCAAACTTTATTGATGAAATACTATGTTCTCATGTTAAAACATGGATTGTAGCTGAGCAGCATTTTTTAAAGGTAGTTCGGTGATCGGTTAGCACAAATTTGATTATATTCTCAGAATGAATACTCGCTTATGGACAATGACCATAAAGTGGTAGCTGTGCACACCGACTTCAGCAAGGCTTTTGATACCATTGACCACATTATTTTTATATACAAACTTGCTGGAGCCGGTGTGCATGGCAACTTACTTCGGTGGCTGGAGTCCTACTTAACCAGCAGATTGTAGACTGTTGTAGTGAACGCGTATTAATCAAAATTAAATTACAGCGCCAATACTTCTGGTGTACCACAGGCCTCTCGTCTGGGGCCCTGCTGTTTAATAATATTTATAAACGATATCTGAAACTGTCTCCACCACTCCAAATTTCTAATTTACGCAGAAGATCTCAAAATGTTCCGCTCCGCAAAGAGTGCTCTTGAAGTCAAGCCGATATTGATCGACTTTGCGAATGATGTGCAGTTAATAAATTAAAAATAAATACCAAAAAATGTTTCCACATATCATTTAGTAGAAACAGATACAAGGTGCCTGCTTCATTCTTCATTTCACACGAAGTACTGTTGACTATTGTCACCATCAAAATCTTGTGGTCACCTTGGGGTCGGCAGCAACTTAATTTTTGACCAGCACATAAATGCAGTAGTTTGCGAAGGCAATAAGAGACTTGGATTTATTAATAGAAATTAGAAATATTTTCGAAGAATTACAAACTTAAAAGTCCTATATTTGGCATTTGTCCGCAGTTATCTTGAGTTTGTTAGCATCATATGGTCTCCACAATACCTAACCTATATCAAAAGAAGAGAAAGCGTACAAAATAAAATTCTCAGACTTGTTGCTTGGAAATTTCCGGGTAGCATATATTTGTTTATTCTTCTCCACCAGCGCCGTGAACTACTGCATCTCTTCACACTACACAAGCTGGTCATTAATAATATTAATTTTGCCGAGCTTCGCAATCTATTTGGTATTTGCATTCCCGCTCACTCAATAAGAAGTAATGATCTGTTTAGTTTCACATATTGTTTTGCGGCTAACTTTCCACTCATGCGATTTGCATCATATTACAATTTCTACATTAATAGAAATCCGAAAATAGATGATTTTCAGAATTAATTTTTAAGAATTAGAAATGTTTGTTTCAGTTTGACTTAATTTCACTACTTCGTTTAACCTCCCTTTATTTGTTACGTCAGTTTCTACTTTGCGATGTCTTTTAGTTCAATTATAATCTACAGTAATTGGTTTTTTGACTGTTGTTACCCCATTTAAATACTAAATAAATAATAATAATTTCTTCAATATGCTATTGTAGTCAATGCACAGTGTCGTCTTGAATTTGTTCCCCAAAATTCCATTCCATTCAAACCAACACTGAGTACCTTCTTGAATTTGGTTCTAAAAAATAGTAATACTTCGTCCAACTGTCCGTTATAACCAATAATAAGTGTTTTTGTAAGCAATTCTGAGTATCTTCTTAATTTCACTTCCAAAAACAGAGATCTTCAATATTATTGTTATTGTAGTCAAAGTAAAGTGGCGCCTGAAGCAATTCCAAGGGCTTTTGTGCCAACGCTGAGTGTCTTCTTAATTTTACTTTCAAAAATAGTGATCATTTCTTCAATATGCTATTGTAGTCAATGCAAAGTGTCGTCTTGCATTTGTTTTTAAAAATAGCGTTTCTCTGCTCTACCTTCCGTTAAAACCAAAACTGAGTACCTTCATGAATTGGGTTTGAAGAACAGTGATCCTTGGCTAAGCTTCAGTTGTAACCAATGGTTGTATCTTCTTCAATTTGGTTCTAAAAATAGTGATCGTTTGTCCAACTGTCCGTTATAACCAATAATAAGTGTTTTTGTACTCAATGCCGAGTGTCTTCTTAATTTTACTTCCGAAAACAGTGATAATTTCGTCAATATGCTATTGTAGTCAATGCCAAGTGTCGTCGTGAATTTGTTTCTAATAACAGCGCCCATTCATTCAAGATTGTGTTGCATGATGAATGTGCTCTTCAAGGAATTACGAGAAACGCTGCTTTTCTGTTTCAGAATTGACATTTAGAAGCAGTAGGAACCTCGATAGACCCAGGATTCATGTTACAAGAGATGAGATGGACTAAAAATTTTTTTAAGATTCTGGGATTAGGTCCTGCTTGGTCTGAGGAGACCTTGACAGTGAAAGACAACTATTTTCTTTTCAGGTAAACTACTACTTCTGTTCATGATACGGCAAAATTTTACTAAGAAAAGTTGTTCCGAATGATAAATTATGGCCCTATACAAAGGAAGATCTACCTACTTAGATGAAACCATTATTTTTAATAAATACAATTTTAAAGCACCAGCCCAGCCTCTACACCGCAAGGTAAATGAGGTTACAGATAATACATACAATACAATTTATTTTGCTTAAGTTAAAAAAATTGCGGTTTAATCTGAGTAGGTAGATCTTCCTGAAATTTTGTATAGGGCCATAATTTATCATTCTGAACAACTTTTCGTAGTAAAATTTTGCCGTATCATAAACAAAAAGTGTAGTTTACCCGAGAAGAACATAGTTTTTGCTTCACTGTCAGGGCCGAGTTGTTTTTTCAAAAACTGAAAATATTCTTAAAATTCTCTTCAGACCATGCAGGATCTAATCCCACAATCTAAAAATAAAATTCAAAAAGTTTTAGTCCATCTCACCTCTTGTAACGTCAATCCTGTATATTTGTAATTATGTAAGTTGCAGTAGCAGTCCTTCAAGTTTTACCGGATATGGTTTTACCTAAACCAATATTTTCATGTATATCAAAATCGTGTTAAGAAATAAACTACCTAATACAATTAAGGAGCCACCTTTTTAACAACCTTCTCTTTTTAGGAAAGTAACTACCATGTAAGTTTTATATATTTTATAAATCAAATATCCAGCTGTCATGTTATCTAATTTTTTAATTTCCCCACTAGTCCAGTCTGTAGGGACAAAAAAAGGCCTTTGCCTTACAAAAAATGGAGTATGAACGGTTTTTATATATGTTGTTCAGGTCGGGATCCTGATGAAAAATCCAAGTTTTCGACCTTGGAGGGGCGCCGCGCGAGCAGCCATCTTGGATTAAAGGTGCTAAAAACTGGTGTTATCCAAATAGCTCCGCAACGGTTGATCAAACGTCAAAAAAGTTCAATATAAAGTTAAAGGAGACAAGATTCTTGACATTTTTTGTATATTAATTTTTGTTGTAAGTGTAATATGTAACTAGTTACAGCAGCGGAAAGTTGAACATTTCACCAAAATATCGTTAAACTTTATTTTTGTTGAAACATTTTGTAAGAACAACTTACACTATATTGTTTGTAATATTTTTCTACATCAGAATAACGTTCTATAGAAAAATACAAAGTATGATCAAAAATTATTTTCATCTAGTATAGCTATGAAATAATTCTTAATATATAAACGCAACTATAAGTCACTTATATTCTCGCACATGCAGTCGTTGTTTTTGATGGATATCCGTTTGATGGCGACAAAAAAGTACCAAGACTGCAGAAAAGCTTCTCCGATCGAAAAAGCAGATATCTGCGGATGTTATTTTGGATGAAACAACGCCGGT
This sequence comes from Agriotes lineatus, assembly GCA_940337035.1. Classification (NCBI taxonomy): domain Eukaryota; kingdom Metazoa; phylum Arthropoda; class Insecta; order Coleoptera; family Elateridae; genus Agriotes; species Agriotes lineatus. The sequence continues at coordinate 109,815 of CALNHX010004876.1, read as the reverse complement.
TCTAGTTTCCCAAGAACGATTTCTAGCAAACGAAAAGAATAAAGTTCGTCTGATTTCGATGCTGTAAAAACATACGAACATTACTGTATTACAGTTAAACAGGCTGAAGAAGATGGTGATGTGTTGATTGTCAACACGAAGATTTCTTTGTGCTCAAAATGTGATGCTGTTTTCGCCATTGGAGAAGACGTCGATCTTCTAGTTCTGCTGACGGTATTAGCAACATCTATCTTCGCAAACCTATGAGTGTATGCTGCAAATAGTTTTAAATATGAAAAAGCAGCTGAGAACATTTTGTTTCTCCATGAGTTTAGTGGCTGCGACACAACATCGTCCGTCTACAACCAAGGAAAAAGTTTGTTTTCGCTTGTCCAGAAAAGCACAAGACTCAATGACATTATAGGCATATTCAAACATCACGATGCCAAACCAGATGATATCGCAGATGCTGAAGCACACTTTCTCGTTGCTTTGGTGGCTACATGGAAGAAAATACCTTGGAAGAAGTCCGTTACCAACAAAATCAAGTGCAAGAAACACATTTAATTTTGCTTCTTTTCCACCAACGAAGGACGCTGCACGGTATCACGCATTTAGGATCAGGTCCAACAGTGGTATGGAATTGAAAAAAATGCACAAGACTGGAGCTGGAAAGTTGGCACAAATGGGCTCGCTCCAGTAACAATGACAGAGAATCCATCACCCGAGACTTTATTAAAACTAATTCCATGCCATTGCAAAAAAAGGATGCGGCGAAGCATGTGGCTGCAAGAAAAGTGGGATGAAGTGCTCTATTCTGTCTAGATTCTGTAATGGCCAATCATGCGAAAATGCACCAGAAGTTCACACCGAGAGTGCGGACGAAGATGAGGACATTTCATCAATGGAAGTCCCAAGTCTCAGGAGCAATGACTTCAAAGATAACATTGAAAATAAAGAATCTTATGGAGACGTCAACATCTACCGACCGGCGCCTTCAAAAATAAAAAAAAACTAAATAATACAATCGCGAACATGAAACATCACTAAACTGGAGCATCTGTGGATTAGGCCTACTGGGGATACCATAATAAAAAAAACGCCATTAACTCTACCTCATGGTGGTGTGGAAATGAGTTTACTATACGTTTATCAAATTATTATAACTACATAACGAATAGCCAGAAATAATACAAGAGAAATTTTAAAAATGAGAAATTACACAATTTTTTTAGAGAAATGTTCATCTTTCCACCGCTTCCTCCTTTCATATTAGACTTACAAAAAATAGTTATATACAAAAAATATCAAGAATCTTGTCTTCTTTAACTTTGAATTAGACTTTCTTGGCGTAGGATTAACCTTTGCGGAGTCATCTGGAAAAATCCAGTTTTTAGCACCTTTAATCCAAGATGGCTGCTCGCGCGGCGCCCCTCCAAGGTCGAAAACTTGGATTTTTCATCAGGATCCCGACCTGAACAACATATATAAAAACCGTTCATACTCCATTTTTTGTAAGGCAAAAACCCCTACTGACTGGACTACACGATTCCTAGAAACAACGGGTAAACAACTGTATTATTTATGAAAATCTAAGTGTTGTTACAACATCGTGATCTTTTAAATTTTTTGGCAGTATATAATAATAAAAGGAAAAATTACAATTAGTTCATTGCTACAATATTGCTGAGTTTTGCAATAGAATGAGTAATCGCCTTTTTGTCTAAGTAAATAGGGAAGGACCACAATTTATTTTATTGTAGTAATTAAATTCGCATTGAGGAATATAGTTACTGCTCTGAGTCTTATCGTATATGCGTTGTAAATTCTAAAAATATTCGACCTTTAGCTGGATATCACAAAATAATTTCATGAACAAAGATCTTATTGTAAACAATATCACCGTCTTCATATTGCTACTTTGAATACTAGAATATTGCGCTAATCTCATTATGGAGAAAATCATATCTCATAATTAACGATCCCGAAGCTTGTCGATCACAATTAGTTAGCTGTTTCAGAAGCAGCCTTATCTTCAGACGAGATGTTTAGAAATTTTTGCTCGCGCTATCTCCAGTGACTTGGTCTCTTTCACGGTGTAAGGCACGTCGGTCAAAAGACAAGTTGCGATGCAGGGGTTAATTCGTTTTTGTGTTATTTTGTTGGTTCTTAATCTAATTGCTTGCGGTTCTGTCGATAACGATAACTCCGTGGGAGAAAGCTATAACGCTATTGAAATAAATGTTGCTAATAACACTTTATCAAGCGAAGAGATATCTACCGAGGATTCTGATGAGGACAGAGACCATATACGTCCAGTGATTGTTTCGACTCGCTGTAGGGCAGGCTATGGGAAAATGGATGGAAAATGTAGAAAGCAGTATTCGTGTGAGTTAATGTATGCTTGCGGATGTTACTGTGCCTGATTGTTAAAATACAGTAGAACAGCGCTAACGTGGACATCACATAATGTAAACTTCCGGCTAACGTAAACAGCGTTTTCATTGCACTGAATAAGTCGAGGAATCATATACGAGGGACACTAGATTAATCATTTACGTATTTTTTTAGCATTCTCTTGTACTGTAATTCAATGGCTTCTAATAAATTTATTTTATTTATACTTCATCCGAAATTAGTGAAATTAAGAAAGCATTGAAACCATCTCTCATATACGCGAACAGAGCTAGTTAACACAATTAAGATTTCAGATGTTAAACAGGGGGTTTATTTCAGTGACTGATATTTTCTGGATTTCATACACATTTTAATAACACTTTTATACAATACAATTATGCAAAATCCTTGAGAAGCCATTAATCCTCTTAACATGAACAAATTGAAAGTATACGATATATTTTTATTATTTGCAAATGATATAAACGATAAATATTTGAGAAAATCTGATCAAATGTGAGCAGCTGGAGTGTACAGTAGAAGAAATTCTATTTGTGGTTATTTAAAAAATCCAAAATTGGTTTTGAGAACTTGATGCCAACCAAATCATATGGAAATGTTCTGCTAACTTTGTTAAGGAAGCTAAATCATGGACAGATTGAAGAAGTGTGGAAGCAATTATTAATTTTTTTTATAGATTGTACGTTGAAAATATTTTAGTACACACATTATCTCACTAATTTATTATTCAACTGAATTTTACACTGAAACTTGCCTTGAATTTTGATCGTTTTACTCCAAGCTTACGCATTTACTGAACTGCTAACATTTCTCTGCCGTTGTGGCCAATTTATTGTGTAAATTAATTAAGCGGATTCAAGATTATTTAATTACAAGCGTCTGTTTATGCTATTGCAAATGCATGAATATGCATTAATGCAGGTGCATGCATTAGGATTATTCCAATTCCATTCAACTGTTATTATATAGACATTACACTTTAACGTTATTATATTAATTATTATGTCAGTAAATGGATGTATGTTCAAACAATAGGTTTAAGGATATAGTAAGTTTGCTACTGATATTTGTGTGCATGTAATCTCCTAGTGCCCCTTTGACTCAGAATATTTCAACCTAGGATTAGTTCTCATATCTACACTGTGGTTAGAAAATAATAAACAATTTCTTTTGTTGCAGAAGAGATGTGGCAATCAAACCACGAGTTTTGGGAAGATCGCATAATGTACTCGTAGATTAGTGAAATAAATCCATTTTCTTATTTGTTGTGTAAATATTATTTTTGGATACTTGGTAAGCAATAATTATAAGACTATTCATACGTTTAAGTAATGTATATTACTACAATTTCCAGAATGTAACTTTGTTTTTGAGTAAATAAAATGTTAAAAGTATATAATATGAACAATTTTTCTCTATTTTGTAACAAAGAAGACTTTTAGTGTTATATCTAATATTTAATTATTGCTAGTTCATCGTCGGTGAAACTCTTGAAGTGAGTGCCTAATATAATTTTGTATGAAATGATCCTTTTGATTTGTTGGTGCTATAAATGTTGATGTTTTAAAACGCATTTAAATTTTGTCATATCCCAACAAATGTTTGAACAAAGTTGCCATCAGTCGTTTCTCCAGTGAAGTCTAAGTCAGCAACCGATAATTGAACATTAATACTGTGCCCGAATAAGCGCTGAAATACAACTGATGCTTGCCACTCCAACTGTCATAGCTGGGTCACACCGCCACGTTACACATTGAGTGACGTTGTCAGGCCATTTTATGTTCTTTGCAATTCCGATAGCTATTTAACTATTTCTCATAGTTTTGGGACAGAGTTGGCGAGCCTGCCTGTATATCGTAACCACCTTAGCCATAATTCATCTTATAACGCTTTAGCTTTCGCAACAAACAGAGCTGGGAAAATTACTTAAAAAAAGTAATTAAAAACTAATTACCAATTACCGCCCAATGCAGTAGTTTAATTACCAGAGATTCCATTACTCACAGGAAGTAGTAATTAAATTACCAATTACTTAGTAATTGTAATTGTACAACATCAATTAGTTTTTCAATTACTTTCAATAAAAATTATTGTCATATACGTAGTTTTATTGAGTAGAAGCTTCTTGCAAGGTGCAACTATCATTAGTCTTGTGTCGATTCGTAATCGTAATCTAAAAATGCTTAAATTTTATGTTTTGTTAGCTATAGTAACCTACATACTCTTTCACTTTTGAAGCTTTTTTGATAATTAAATCTTGTAGCTACCTACACCGTTCACCAAAACCAAAAGTTTTTAGTTTGTTTTGAAGTAAGATGTAAGTAAATAAATAAATTCAAAAATAACAATTATACACGGTGTCCGAAAAAAAATGCGACACCGATTTGTCATAGATTCCTTAGATTATAATAAACGGATTAAACCTAATATACCTTAGTACAAAGTCCCTTCGGTAGAAAGGTATAGGGACTTGAAAGTTTAAATGTATACATATATTTTTACTTCCTTTTACCGTAAAGGAAGTATTGGATTCACCCCAAAAATTCGAAATTGAGTTTTCAACAGATCTTCACGTTTTAGAGTCCCCTGATCCCAAAAAACATATTTTTTTTCATTGGTCTGTGTGTCTGTCTGTCTGTCTGTCTGTCTGTCTGTGTGTCTGTCTGTCTGTGTGTCTGTGAACAGAATATCTCAAAAACGAAAAGAGGTATGGCGTTGAAACTTCATATATAAGTTTTGTGTACTATGTAGATGAGACAGCAAGCTTTTTAAAAAAATCGCATAACCGGAAGTAGGTGTTTACTCTTGTGATTTTTTAGTTTTTTTCGATTTTTTCAAAAACGGCTCTAACGATTTTTTTCAGACTTTACATTTTTATTACATTTTTAATGTGCATTAACGTGAGATAGGTGATTTTCCAGTTGAATACTTCTAAAGTGGGTTTCTTTTGTTTTTTTTTCTATTTTTTTTATTAACTCCTATTTTAAATAGAACACCCGGTATATTATTACATTTTTGAATTCTGCTTAAGATTTTAGAGAAAATTTGTCTCTTCAACTAACGCTCTATTTTGTACCGTTTTTGTAGAATTCGTAATTTTTGAAAATTTTTGACAAATGCTTAAAAATTAAAAATTAAATATTTAACTAATTATAAGATCACTGTAAAAGGAAGTTGTGTGAGTGTATCACACCAGATTTTTTATATTAGTTTCCACATAGATTATCACTGAAGTTGAGCTTTTTATCACGATTGAGGATTTAGCTGCCGAGGCCCGTAGGCCCCACATGAGGGATAAAAAGAAACTTCCAGTGCCGTGGGGTACATTGTTTTTTAAATCGCGTAAAAATTGTCGTAAAACGATGGATTACTTCACTGCCCATTTCTCGTATTTTGTTTGACGATTTCGACGTTCTTCACTGCCGATTTCGACGTTCTTCACTGCCGATTTAAAAAAAATAATTTTTTTGAATATGAAGAAATCTCGAGTTTTATTTTGGCTACATTTTGTAATTATATTAGAAAAAATAGCACGCTGAATATGATATAAAAGTAAATTTTCCTTGTTCGTAATAAATTAATCCACATCGCTCGCTCGTAAATTAAACGTTGAAAAACTCTCACTTTTCTTAACTTGTAGAACAATGTACTATTAAATACGCTTAACATAAAGCTGAATGACGAAAATATGTAACTTACCTAAGTATACAGGATGGAGCATTGAATTTTTTAATTGTTTGACATCAAGTTTCTATTTAGATTTTTGTTGGCTCAGTTAGATTATATTTTTTACCCCTATATGCAAAAGTAACATTTTTTGTCGCCTGTTAGGGGTTTCCCGAAAATATACGTTTGGTTCCCTGGTCGGTTTCCAATGGTAGTGGGAGGGAATGTGATTAATAGTAAATCAACTAAGCTCCTGTTTTTCATATTTAAATATTTTTGAATGTAGCTGAATACAAGAGATTGTCACATCATAAACTGTAAAAGTGTTGAATATATAACTCTGGACTAAAACGTAAATTCCTCCCTTGCATGATTACAATCGATTAGGTACTGTTCTCGCTAACGCTGAAGAATTAAACTACATCCGCGTAAGGGAATGATACATTTTACTTTTGATCTGAAAGTGTTTTGTAACTGTGGTCTCATTGTGTATGAATTAGTCGGCCTATTTCCACAGTTTATATTATTGAATCGCGACGTTTCGGAAGCTAATTCTGCTTTCGCCATCAGGCGTAGTCTTGAGAAGGACTGGTTTCGAACTTGGAGTTGGTTTTTAACTGCACAAGTATTGACACACACATTTAATTGTAAACATAGTGTGTCAATACTTGTGCAGTTAAAAACCAACTCTAAGTGCGAAACCAGTCCTTCTCAAGACTACGCCGGATGACGAAAGCAGAATTAGCTTCCGAAACGTCGCGTTTCAATAATATAAACTGTGGAAATAGGCCGACTAATTCATATACATTTTACTCCCTAGTAATACAAGTAGCTATAAAAAATGTATCTATTTGGTGTTGATCATGGACTGTTGAAAGTTGACAGGTGACTGATAAACCTAGTTGAAAACCGCTGATTGAAATAAGAATTTGTACAACAGATACAAAAACAGCTACAAACTATGAAAACTAAGAATGTTTTATCTAACGAGATCGTATCAACAATAAAAGATGATACCATTCCAACTACTTAAACTTAAACACTAACATGTACCTATATTTTACAGATTGTTATAGTAATTGTCCCTTTGTCCTACATTTTAAACCAATGTTTCTGATGAAGCTAATAATGACTTAACGAAACGTAAAAGATATTTTTAAATAACGTTAATTTTAATTGTGTACTGACAAAAACGACATTTTTTACTTACGTTGTTAAAAAAATTTAAATTAGGTGATTTTATCTCTAAATCTGTGAAATAGATGTTTTTTGTGAGGAAAGTAGAACCCTTTTGGGTAGTCTTATTTCCGATCCAGTGAACGTCTGTTTTATGTCACTTAAAAAAATCACCAAACACGAACAAAATTTTCAAACGAGCCGGTACTTCACACCATAAAACAGTAAATTAAGCTTCCAAAATCAAAACCTAATCGGCGGTCAACAGGACTTTATTTGTCGACTTTGCTAAGTATTGCAAAGACTGCGGTTTGGATTCGCAGTGATTAATAATGGCAAATACGTGACATAAACATCGTTCCTTCTAAAGCGATGATAAGAGAATTTATAGGCGCAAATCTGACGCATAGTATCCGCGATCAGATTACCGAGTTAAAAACAAACAATAAACCACTATTAAAGTTCGACACCTTCAACAGAATTAAACTGATTCAATAATGTTAACCCTAATATTCCCTCCCAATTGTACGTAAAAACCCTAGAAAAGTAGCTAATCACATTTTACTAAAGTTTGTTGTTAACAGCCTCTTCAGATCCCCTAGAAGTAAGAACTTTATTATTATTATTATTATTAGAGAAGATACAGAGCAGAGAATGAATCTATCATTGCTCAAAAATTAGTAAAAGGTATGTGATTGAAAACATATACAGAATGAACACAATTTATACAGTAATAAAATTAAAATAAGATTGATATTAAGTACTTAATAATTCGTCAATAAATGACTTGAACTGGTTGACATCACTGGCAGCAACCACTTCATGGGGTAAGGAATTCCAAGAGTGAAACACTCTGTTTGTAAGAAAGAATTGCCGCTGGGTTGTTATGAAGGGCTCCTTTCTTAGCTTCCACTCGTGACCCCGTAGGTGTGTAGATGTTGCAAGTTGGAAAAGATGACGAATTGGAGATTCGTCGTTGTGAAACGCCTTGTAGACGGTTATTAGATCGCCTCGCTGCTGACAAAATAGTAGTGTTGGAAGATGCAGGATAGCGAGTCTTTCTGCATAAGAGGGTCTATTTCGGTCGAAAGGTAATCTTGAAGCACGTCGCTGTACATTTTCGAGTCGGTCACGGTCGCGCAGTAATACAGGGTACCACACGGAGTTCTAAGATCGGACGTACATATAACTTGTAAAGTTTTTTAAATGTAGTACAATCAAGATGTTCAAATGTTTTGGAAAGTAGATATAACATAGTGTTTGATTTCTTGACAATCTGACAGATATGATCACTCCACGATAAGTTCGCAGTTATGACAACACCAAGATCATAATAACTGTCCTTGCTGCTTAGCAGGTTGTTATTTATTTTATAGGTATGCCTAGGGTTATTTTTCCCTAAATGCATAACTACACATTTGGAAACGTTAAGAGGGAGAAGCCATTCTTCCGTCCAATCAAAAATGCTGTTGAGGTCGTTTTGAATAGTGTGGAAGCTTGTTACGGGGTTGTTGTATATTTTAGTATCATCAGCGTAGAAAGAACGTGGTGACTTTATATAATAAGAAATGTCCGAAGTATAAATAATAAAAAGAAGCGGTCCCAGGACAGATCCCTGAGGTACGCCGCTCTCCACTGGTTTCATAACACTAGTTGAAGTACTGACTTTAACAGTAAATTCGCGTCCAGTCAGAAACGATTTAATCCAGTTTAGCAGTTGTCCACGTATGCCAACATGATTTAATTTTGTAAGCAACCGATTTTTTGGCACTTTATCAAACGCACGACTAAAGTCCAAGTAAATTATGTCCACGCAGTCACCTTTGTTTAAACTAAGAGACCAATCATTAACGCAGCACAACAGATTTGTTACGACTGATTTACCCGGACAAAAACCATGCTGATTAGTTGGTATGACCTTATTTCGTAAAAGAAACACCTGCATCTTGTCTACGATAATGGATTCCATTATTTTTGCAATAATGGGAACTAGACTTATAGGTCTGTAGTTGCGGGCGTCGAGCTTATCACCTTTCTTGAATATAGGTCTTACGGACGCAGTTTTCCAAATGTTTGGTAAGGTTGCCGTTTCGAAAGATTGATTCATAAGTATGCTCAGAGGACAGCTTAGTTCCGAGGCACATGATTTGAGCAGGCGGGAAGATATACCGTCTAATCCTGGCGATGTAGTAATGTCGAGCTTAACAAGTTTATTAAGAATAGATTCTTCAGTGAAATTCACATCAGTAATCTCATCGTGAACTTGAGGCTGGTAACGAACTTCAGGAGACGGCGCTACACTTTCAATCGTAAAAGCTTCACTAAAAGTATCAGAAAAAATGGAAGCTACAGCGTCTGCATTACTTTGAATTATATCGTTGGCATCTCGGAGTTGTGTCAAAGATATTTTGTTATTGATACCGTTTCTGACGTGTTTATAGAATTTCTTTGGGTTACTGCTGTCGGCTATTTTCTGTTCGTATGACTTCCTTGCATGACTTATCTTCACAATTACTTGATTAGAGAAAGCGCGATGAGTATCGTAGTCCACTTGCCTTCGCGATCTTTTATATTTTTGCCAAAGGGCCTTTTTACGGGTAATTAGTTTTTGGATATCTTTTGAAATCCATGGTTTTAGAGGAAAAACTGTTTGAGTACGCCTAGTGGAGTTCTGGGATGTGATAAATTGAAGTTTGTCACAGAATATTTTCCAGTTTTCTTCTACTGTAGGTCGTGTTAGTAGATTATTCCAGTTGATGTCAGTTAACGAGTGTTTTAGTCCATCAAAATCAGTAAATACTCTATCTTCAATGACTTTTTTTGGTTGGTAATTATAAGTTGCTTGAATGTTAAAGCATATGGTGGCATGGTCTGATTTTCCTATCGGTGGTAGGTATTTTAGATTAATAACCAGATCCGGAGAAGAAGTAATTATTAAATCTAATAGGGATGGTCGTTGGCCCATTCTGAAACGAGTAGGTTCAGTGATAATTTGCTCCAAATGCGAGTCATCCAGTAGATCTATTAGTTTCTGCGAGTCTTCAGACACAGGGTGTGATGAATAATTGGGCCAATTAATATCAGGAAAATTGAAATCTCCTGTGATTATTATGTTTTTATGTTCATCAACAATTTGACGAAGTTTGTTAAATAAAGAAATGTTATTTAAATGATGCAAGTCTGGCGGTCGATACAGTAGGCATAATGTTAAACAAAAATCATTTTTACGTAGTTGTAGGCATAAAAATTCTACACCTGATAAACTATTATCAAAAAATGGAGTTATAGTAAAACTGTGGAATATATTATCAGCTAAATAAATAGCTACACCGCCGCCTCTTCTATCGTGGCGGTCGCAGCGATATAAATAATAACCGGGCAAAGCTATCGTATCATCGCGAATGTTTGTGTTGAACCAAGTCTCAGTGTCCCCAAATCTGGCAACACTGCTCGTGACGCGTCGTAGAAAATGCGATAGTTGCTATTTTGGACTCGCCAGATAAATTAGGCTTCTATTGTGCGGGGAACACCCTATTGCGGTTTGCTTAATATGTAACTTATCTTATTTTTTGCGTTCTAGAGATTTGGCACCCAATCCAGGTCAGTAATTCAGTAATTGAAATACCACAAAGTAATTCAATTACCTCGAGTAATTTCAATTACCACAGGTAATGCAAATACTTGTAAAGTAATTTAAATACTTTAGCGTAATTTAATTACACAAAAGTAATTAAGTAATTGAATGTAGTAATTAATTACTTTCAAAAAGTAATTTTCAAGTACTTTTTAACAAAAATGGCAATTCCTAATTACAATTACCGCATTTTGAAAAGTAATTAAATTTCAAGGCAAATACACAAAAGGGAATTTAATTAGTAATTTAATTAAAAAGTAATTAATTACTGCCCAGCTCTGGCATCAAGATTTGGACACGAGCGTGGCTTTTGACTTAATTTTAAGCGGGTCTAACGCAGCTTTCGCTGTGATTGGTCATTTTTGGCGCGTTAGAACGCGTTGGTTTTGGAGAGCTTGGCGTGAGGTCGGCCGCGAGGGGATTCAGTTTTAGCCCGCTGGAGAGGACAGTCGAGATAATGCGTTTGATGGGCGTCTTCACGCTTTGGGTGTGGAGACGCCCGATTTTCCGTTTCGTGCTGTTGCAGCAATTAAAGTTGGTTTTTGGCTTCTTCGAGGAGACTGTGTCGAATAAGGGATGTGAGCAGAGTGTGCTTTTGTGTGAGGTTATGTGAAGAAATCCGAAATTTGCCGCGGCACTCGCTCAGTCGTTTGCGAGCTGGTTTAGCTCCGAAGTCCGTTCTGTGGAAATGGGATTAATAATGCGGATAGCCTAAATCAACAGCTCCCTAGGCGTGTGATTGCTAAGTAGTGTTACCTCGCCTTGAGCAAATAAATACCGGGGTTTTCTCTGGTTATGATCGAATTACACTGGCCTCTCAGCTAGCCAAATGATCGACAGCTGCAATGACAGACCGCCGCCGCCTGCCGCATTCTGATGATCCGTTCGAAAGCCGAGCTGCTTTGAAACAAGGTATTTGACAACTCATTAGTGTGCAACTAGCTATATACGCTATTAAATTACATTTAATCGTCGCCTTGCGCGTATTCATTCAGTCAATTCATGTGTGTGTGCAACCGATGAAATACGCTACTAACTTATATTATTTTCTCGTAGTACTGCATGCCATTATTCAGATAATACCTTTGTGCGCAAATAACTAAATGTGCTATTAAATTATATTTATTCGTCGTACTGCATGCCATTATTCTGATAATACCTTTGTGCGCAAATCAGTGAACGTGCTATTACATTATATTTATTCTCCGCACTGGGTGCATTCATTCCAATAATTCACTGGCGCACAACTCATTTGATTCGCTGCTAGCTTACATTGGCTGTTTTAAATTTCATTTGCCCGAACTTAATTAAATGGCGTTGTCTCTTTGTAGTTAACCAAGGCATGGGGCGCCCATTGTCGTAATCAACCTTCGTGCACTGAATAACGTATGGTGCGTTCCTGTCGGCGATTCGCGTTTGCTAGTTTAGCTAATTAGCCTAGCTATTAATCTTTGTCCGAGACACTGGGCGCGCATCCTTGAGTTCACTTGTTTGCATGTATTTCTATTAACATCAAGACTGTTGCGCCATTGCGCTTGTATTATTGTGTATGAGCCGAACGACGTTGGCCTTTCTTTTGTAACTGTCGGCCATAGTTTTGGCTAACAGATTGGTTTACTATATTTGTTGTTTAATTATCCCTGGCTTGTGTGCATGGTTATTTACAGGGTGATCCCGTACTTATGTCCCAATCGATGTAAGGCAAGGCCTGGGGAGAGATTCTTGAGTGATGCAAGTAGGTCAGCGCGCTGTCGCTACACTGTTGTACCCCAGAGTCAGTATTCCAGAAATAGTTATTTGAGTATTTTTCTCCCCGTTTGACCCTCAAGGTCCGGTTAAACGTGAGTCTCATGATTTGGATCATGTGGCGCCGTTTATTTGGTAACACCCTATATATACCTCAACACGCTTTCTCTGTGGTGTCCCGTTTTAGGACCCCGCCCCCTCCCTGAGCGTTTCCGAGACGAGGCCTTTAGCCTGTTTCTTGCGATTTCCAGGGTGAGCGTGAACGTTTCCCGGACTTGTCTAGTTATTTGGCACTCGCGCAGTCGCGAGTGTCGTTACATCGTTTTGATACTGTAACAACGTGACGAGTAAGTGTAAAATTAACACAGCTGCTCATTGCCAAAAAAGCCGTATTATGCAGGTATGACTGACGCTCCACACTTCACAGACTTGGAAATTCAGATATGGAGTTGTGGAGATAAACACACGAGCAGGGTAAAATATAGACAACCTAAATAGATGCAAAATTATTGCCGTACTAGTATATTTATTATAGTAATGGTAATTGAACGAATACTTAATATTTTTCTGAATAATTCCAACTAAATATTATAAAATAGATTATAGCTCAGCATACACTTGATATTATACTGAGTTAAAAAACCTTATCACAAAATAATTTATTAGGTTTTGGTTAACCTTCCGTCGGGCGCAATATTTTGCCGCAGAGTTCGGGTGCAATGTGCTTGATAGACACACTTCCAAAAAAACATAATAAACGCCTAATTAGTTTTAATTATACAACTGCAAGTGCTGAGCATCATTATTAGATAAGTCAAAATAAAAGAAAACACAAAAGTTTCTGCAAAACAAATTTATTTGATCTGAAACAAGTGAAACGAAAAAAAATATTTACATGTTTGGGCGCAATGCGCCGGATAGTCCAGATTGATAAATCAAGGTATTTTTAGAAAATTATTAAAAACCTTTACAGTATTTAGACTTCAAGCAAACGTAATAGATGATTTTTATGCAAATATTTCTAAAATACGTACCTTGAAAAATGTGGCGAGTTCGGGCGCAATGAGCTTCTCTGAATGAAATTTGAATAATTTGCACTATTGAAGGCCAAACTCAAAATAAGTGGCAGGGTTGTATATAGCACACAAAAATAGTCTGCTACTATGTGCGATAGATTCCAACGCCGCCTAGTGGTGGCGCGAGATAGCAAAGTTGCCGCGCTGTGCCTGTCAGATCAGTTGCGCCCGACGGAAGGTTAAAGACACACCATAATAATTATAACTTTTACTAACCTGGAGATTCTGGTAAATTCTTCCGTCCCATCATGTCCTAGACATGTTCAATAGACAAAAAAATCTTCAGATTTAGCAGGGCATTGCAGAAGGTTGATATTTATAGCTCTTATTTGTGTGTTTTTAACCAAAACGAAATCACTTATCTTGTTTGACTTCGTAAACAATATATTATAGAATCAAAGCCATTCTCGCATTTTAAATGGGTGTTATAAAGGTTTTAGTTTAATACTCAAAGAAGCCGGGTAGTGCAGTTGGGAAGGCGCTAGGCTTTCATTAAGCAAGTTCTTGATTAGATTTCCGCGGAGGCGGAATTTTTCCACCTCCTTGGCGATTAAAATCAAGCTCGGCAGGGACCATTCACAATTGGGTACCAAATTAACTGTGCTCTGCTCAGTACCACAGATCTAAGAGCTGATTGCTGAGCAAGCACTAAAAGCGCGCTCCAATTTTGTAACCCGAATCTGGGGAAATTTGAGCATTGTACCGCCAGACGCAAGCTTATAAAGCACCAACCTCTCCATCGCAAGGTAAAATTAGGTTACCGATAATACATATACATATAGTACCATTGCATTTGGGCCGAAACTACCGAATAATTCATATAGAAGCAAATACGGTGTTTTCAGGTGTGTTTCAGTGTCCTAAATAGAAGTAGCAAAAGTCCAGAGGATAGGGTTGTACGCTTAAAATTTAGCAAAATCGACCGAAAAGTCATACTCCAAGAAAATATTTAATTTGTAGCCGTTTTATCACACTGACGCATAAATGTTTGAAAAAAAACATTATTCTATTACAAGTACCGTGAGATTATTTAAAAACGGGACAGAGAGTGCCAAGGAATTTCTTTTTTAGATTGAAACTTTGGTTAACAGCCATTCGAAGATGTCGAAGCATCAACGTCATCGAAGAACTAAAATGGTCATTTGTTGAAAACATTGCTGAAATAAAAAACAGAGGGCCCACTGCACAACAGTGAGTGCAATAGTTAGAAATGATTACCATCGCAAAATAATTCTTACAAGCGGGAAGGATGGGAAGTGGGGGAAACATTTGGCCTGTGTAAAACAACTGATTCCGTATTTTCATGCGGCTGGACATTTTCTCTACGCAAAATCTGCACATTTATATGTGCAAGAGATGAAAGGTCTAGAAAATTCAATAGACAATGCAGCTTTTCAGAAGTTCCCCAACCTCTTTTTCTCAGTTAAGCGCTCTGATAAATATTTCTGTGGCACATCTGCTGATGTGATAATTGCAAACTTTGATGAAATCGTCGAAATCAAAAGGAGGTTTCACACGTGGGAGAAGTACAAATGAAAGTGTCGTCAATAAATGAGTGCTAGTAACATCAGCGAAAGACTCGCTAACTTTTGTGGATCTAATGGCTGGAAATTGTCATAGAATAGTAGTTTGTATACCAAGGCACTGAAGTATAACTTTTTATCACGAATGTGGATTTAGTTGCCGAGGCCCGTAGGGCCAAGGCAAATAAACCACATGAGGGATAAAAAGGAACTTCAGCGCCGAGGTGTACACTATGTTTTATTTGATATCGAGAAATCGTGAAATGACAACATTTTAACCAACTTTTGTAGGTTATGTTCGGTCGATTGACGTTTATCTGTCGCCTCGCCACCTACAAAAAAGTCGTAAAACAATGGATTACTTCACTGCCGATTTTTCGTATTTTAATGACGATTTCGGCGTACTTCACTGCCGATTTCAAATAAAAATATTTTTTATTAACTTTTATGGATATCTCTTGTTATTGACTATAAAGGGCATATTGATGTTTGTTTCAGCAAAGAAAAACGCAACCGATGTAGGTTCTCTAGAGTTGATTTTAATTATTTTACCTTTTTCTAAGTAAAGGTATATAATTATTATTGATGCCACTGTCACATTCGAATCAAATATTATATTTATTTTGTTTCCTTTGCAATTAAATAATTATTTTCCCAGTTAGTATAACAAAGTTTCCGTCCAGTGTCATTACTTACTTCCAATAATCCTTACTACAGTTTATAATAATAAACAAACTTGTGTATCTAATTAGCAAAACTAATGGCCAATTATTCGACATCTTCATGACTTTTTAATCAATCAAATTAAATAAATACATTCTTTCACAGCGCAACATCGGCAATTCCAAAGACACACAACTCGCTGAGAGCAAAATCTGTCTTCTGATAGCGGCTCGTATATAAACGGAAAATTTCAGCGTTCTAGACTTCTGGAAACGAATCAATCTTGCTGCTGCTGCAGAAAATATTTAATGAACTTTCCACACAATCCCAACTTTTTCTTTTAGTGCTTCCGGGAAACTTAAAATATTGCTTGTCGGCGTGGCCTTGAGAGAAAGTCGTGATGTTTTTAATTATGGCATGGAAAATGCAGCACGCTTTAAGGTCATGTTTGAATGTTTACCATTAAAAATAGCCAAACTTTCTTTGTAGGGTTGTGTCGCTGCGTAGGATAAATGGTGTTGGCGGCCTACACAAGCTCGACAATTTACTTACTTTAAAGTGGCGACACTCGAATCTAGCGTTTCCGCAGACCCTGTGAAGCAACGTATAAGAAATTGAAATTGAATTTGAATTGAAGTGAACACAATGGAATTTTGCATTCCTGAATGATTCGGCTGATTGCTATAAGCGGTACAGTTGCAAAGCAATTGCTGGGATAGAATAATGATGTGGTTTCAGTAGCACGTTAGTCCATCTTTTTCCAAAGTCGCGACCCTAGTAACTTAAAGCTTTCGGTAAAGCCGACGTCGATAAATATTCTTTTCACATAATTTTTGGGTCATAGGGAAATCGTATACATCATCGGAAAGGGCTCCTTCAATTTCTATTGTGTCGACTATAAACTACATTGACGTCCCTGCAAAGGGACGCGTAAACCCTTGAGGCAAATTGGCAAATGGGGATTCTCCGTTATTTGTTTCGCGTAAAGAGTAACGAATGTTTAATATCCTTTATATGTACTGAAATGCTGACAAATTCTTGGCCTACTATGGAGAAAATACAACAAAAATAACGAAACTTTGCTTTATTTCAGCACAGTTTCATTTCAAGTTATTTGTTTAATGGCCTTATAATGCTTGTTAATCATTCGAAAAAGTTCTGTAATCAATTACCTTATAATGTATATATCACCACACCATTTTGAACTAGGCAGACGGCTCATTGTCTTATAGGACCAACTATTAGAAAGCAAATAAAAGCCTATAGCAGGGGTGGCGAACCTTTATTCATCTACGTGCCATTTTTTTTAAAGAAATGTTTAATGAGGCCATGACGTGCCATCAAACAATCTTGACTGAGTGATTAATGGGGCAAAAAATAAAACTAAATACTATCAACTTAAAACTCTGTATTTGCAACCAAAAATATACGTTTTGTACAGCAATAGTAACGTTATGTATATTTAAATAAAAAAAAATGGTGCCACTTCTGTTGTTGTAAATTATATGCTAAATAACTTATATTAGCTTCATACTTTGTTACTTTTAGCAGAATGCAAGCTGAACTGGAGTCATCTGACAAACGGTTTCTAAGCGAGTTTTTAATGTTATTCATTTCTGAAAATAATTATAGTTTATGGAGATAAATTATGTCAATAAAATTTTTAAAATATGTGTTATATTATTAATGCATGATTTTCGCTATTGGAATAATAAAAAAATCAATGTCGTAACATGTTTAATATTTTAAAACTTTTAAAAATTACAAGACGTTTCGCAACTTATGGTTGCATCATCAGTTGTTATTAAAAATATATAGTTTAAAAATTGGGTTTACATTTATAACGTTATTATATAGTTGAAATTTGACATTGTGTTGAATTCATTACGACCTTTTTCTAATTATGAAGTTTTCATTTTCGTTTTTATGTTAAAATTGAAAAATTTTATGTGAGTAACATGTTGATTAATTTAATTTATTTTCGATCATTTATTACAATAAACGCACGAATGAGATCTATCATAACAATAATTGTTTTATTTACGCATTGAAGCTTCATGTTCTATTCATTGTTAAATATAAATTGTTTCGTTTAGGTACCTAAATTCCTTAATTAATGCCGTGCCCAAATTATTTTGTCGCGTGCCATCAATGGCACGCGTGCCATTGGTTCGCCACCCCTGGCCTATAGGCACTAAACCAGGTTCTTCAATTCATATGAACCTAGCTCAAATGGTACAATTTGTTTAAAATGGTCACATAAATGTTCAACTGGGTCGCTAAATCAAATACTACCAGGAGGTTGTATGTTAAAATTTTATTTTTGGCTAAAAAGTGAAGTGTGGTTTTAATAGTATGAAGGTTTATTATCATAATACAGTGCTCGAACTGCGCAGGACTCAATCAGCGAAAAACTCATCCTATTTGCCATGCAGTCTTTTAGGCGCTTACAAAAACTGATCTCTAATATAAAAAGTAGACCGTAAGTTTGTTGATCGGCTTTAAAAAAACATAAGTATAATACATAGTGCGTATTATCAAAATACTACAAAAGTACCTTTCTCTGGCTGCGTTAAGCGCTAAAAACTTCCCTTGGTACTATCTTACCTACAACTTAGAATGAAATATAGAAGTTGTAAAATAAAGCTAATGCTCTAATTTAACCATGATCATCTGGCTTTTCTGGGGCAGCACCACCAGGATGCATGGTAAGGAAGGAATTCAAAAAAGGCGCACAGTAACTTTGGAGGGTAGATTCGCTCAAAGGTAAGAAACGAAAAACGCCTACCTTAAGGTTGATGACGGCCCAGGATTAAATGCAGTAATAAATTAAATTTGCACCGTTTGCATCTCGATGGAAATTACCACGACGCTGGCTTCAGAAAAGCTGAGAAGACTTTCTAGCATCTTACGACTTTGTAATAGTATGAGTAGCATATCTCAACAAAACGGCACCAATAACCCACACTCGAACGCCTTAACCTCCTGACATACAAAGAAGCAGTACGCACGGATCCAAAATTCCGCCGTGTCGCTTTTCAAAAATTACTGAATCGAAGTTAGCACCGCTTTAAAAATCAATGAAGCCAGGAATAAAAAGGAGCAGGCATTAATTCAATAGAAGGTTTAAAGCCGCCAACAGCAAAATAAAAATGGGTCGCTACCTATGTATTTTTGTCGAATTTTTTATAAGCCTTCATAATAAAACTTTCTTTGCCCTAGAAAATTAAATCGATCGTTTTTTCTGCCGATTGATATTGTGTCATTGGATCAGAGTATGAATCTTAGTTTCATTCACTGCAACCAGCTAGCGAAAAGAGTATCCATCATTCTTTTGTTAACACTGTTATTTTGCTCTGATTATAATTCAACAATGTGGAAATCTACTGTACAGTAAGTTTTTATCTTGAACTTCACATATACAATGTGAAACATACGTTTATATATGGTTTCCATTATTTGTTTTAAGCTAATTCGACAATAAATTACTAGTGTCAACCATGTAAAGCTTCTACAGTTTCAGGAAACTCTCAGATCTCGTCTCGTCTTTAACATCACCTTAACACAGAAACCCAGTTCGCTATAGTAGAAAAGTTGGAGGAAAGTGGTCTCTCAAAATATCCTCTTCCTCTTCACGATTCTTTTTATATTTCAACCCCTGAGCATAAAAATACATTATGATAGCCCGATACTCGCCTATCCACTTTTACAAAATTTATAAAATTTTGCTTTTAAAACATATTGACCAACGTCAAGGGAACAACTTCCTTATTCACTTCGTGGGCGTTACAGGGCTTTATGGGCTTTAGCCTAATGTTCCCAACTTGCTGCCACTGTTCTTCAGTTGTTGGTGTTTATTGTTTGGAAGCCTTGTAACACTGCTGTTTTCCCTTCCCATGATACGAATTGCAGTAGATGACAAGCTTAATTATTAATTGTTAAACTTTTTGTTCTTGGAACATGGTCCAGTCACTTATGTCATTGGGATACTATATAATAAACAGTGCTAACACAATCTATTAATTTGTGAAATTCTCAATCGTACCTTCGTTTGTGCATCCCGTTTGATCCCGTTCCTTTTTCAAAGCTAGTTTCATTCTACACCTTTAGACGCCGTTCTTCTCTTAAGATCATTTTCAGCATCGGCCGACCATCTTTTTTATGGATCTTTGCTCTTTTTCCTTCTGGCCTTCATATGCAAATTTTCTTAACTCCACAATTTTCGTTCCATTGTCTCGAAGTGCCTCATTCATGCTACTTTTTGTGCTTATATGAACTAAACTATTTGGGCCAGATAATAAATTCGTCTCATTAGTGGTTCAGCCTAATTCTCTTCTTAGATTGAGTCGTAGAGTACCTTTCGTACTTGATGTCGTTGGTTTATAATTAGGTTTTAAAGTTCATATCCATAGGTTAGTGATGGTTATGTTAGGCTACTATAGATCGTCGGTTTAGTATTGGGCTTTAATATGTCAGGGAGAATGATAATTTAGTAGTTCCGTTGCCTGTGTCTCCCGTATCGTTACATAGGTACATAGTTTTTCCATCTATCCACTATACTAACTTTGTGACAGCTGTTGCAATATTTTTGAATCTTGTATTTAGTCTGTTACGTTCATGCTTATTATAACCAGATTATTGGATGCACTTACTTCGATCATTTTAGTTTTCATTGACGCTCCTATTTTAACTTTCCCTGTTATTAGTTGGATTGAAAACCATGGTCAACAGTGAATACCTTTGTCTAACCCCGAAACTGACACGTAATGCCATGCTCTAGTGCAACTATTATTTTTATTTCTCAATTTCATGTTAGAACTATTCTCAATACACGTTAGTCATAGTGTTTATCTACTTTACGTCCTCTATCCCAGGACCATTATTTATAAATATATCTTGGTATACACAAAGCAAATATAAATATATCAAACGGTATGCTCGCTTTATGCACACCGAGGATACGAATAATCAGATCATAACTTTTATAATGCACCATTTTCACTACACCATCGCTACATTTTGGTTCCACTCTGATGGCACCCTCAGTTTATAGCATTCTTTACATCTACAATACCCGTGTTGCGCCTCCATCATTTCTTTTCTTATCGCAATTCCTCATGAACGATAAAATATCGACTTAAAGAGTGCGTTATCGCAACTCAAGTGGTGGAAAGTCTGCTTATCAAGCCGCAATTTACTTTTGTAATATTTGAAGCGTTTTATTCTTCTAGATTTCATCTTATATGCATTAAGGGTTTATACGGGATTCGCGATGTTCTTGACATTGCAATAAACGATTTGAAATTGCGATTATTCAATAGTGTATAACAAATGCTTCTTCAACCGGAAAAATATGTTTGCGACTGACAAATGATTCCATGGAACAGCTACATTTGATTATTTGCGTGTGCGGTCGACTTTTTGGTGCTTCGTTCTAGCGGAATCCGGACTCGAATAAACCAATGGATTCCGCTTCACATACCCTGCAAGCAAAATTAGTTTCCGCTTAAACTTGGCCATGTAAACATGGTAATAAAATAGATAAAACTAGTTATATGCGCCTGACTTTCATGCATGTCAAAGGAAATATATTGGAGGTGTAAAAGACGAACTGAAAATTTGTTATTGAAGCTTGCAGTGAAAAATATCCAGGAAATTACATCTATGGAGAGTGGCTTTTGTATTTGCATATTATGCAAATAAAAGAGATAAATTTGTTGGCTGTTAGATGAAAAACGAAATATGCGTAGGTTATAGTCACAAAAATTATATCATTCAGATTTATTTCAAGTTAGCTATGATTTAGGTACACAATGGAAGTTTGATTTTGAGTTTAATATAACTTAAAAAAAATATGCATCTTTGCAGACTGGTAACGGTGGAGTATATTTTCTAAAAATTGATAATGTTTCTATTTATATATTTTGTAAAGCTGAATTTATTTGACAAGACATTCTTAGTATAGTTTAAATAGTATAAAATTTTAGCAGGAACTATTTCATACAAAAAACTTGAATACATCTATTTGCCAATGAACCACGACGTACATATAATACGTTATACGACTATAGATTTATCAAGTAAACAGGTCAATTTGCTAATCTCACAGTTTCCAAACGGGAAAGATTACTGACCTTTAATAATTGCGTGCGGGTACGCAAGTACCTGCACCTAGAGCAGACTTTCTCTCTTTGCTCGAAGAGGTAGGCCCCTCTCCGGAAATCTTGTAGCTCCTGGACTGCAAAACATCAGTTTAAAACAGAGATGTAATTTCACCGTTTCGCACTGAAACACTTTTGGGCTTTGGCCCAATTTAGCAACACAAAGAAACAACCTCTTCCTTTCAAGTGCCACACAATGACAACAACATTTTTGCGTCCCGGGGTCAAAAAAGCCCGTTTTAGCGGAAAAAACATAACTTCCCTTAAATTGTTTAAGCGTTTAAGTGAAAACCGTGGAATGAGTCGGCGGGATGCACACGTATTGGCGCTTAAGTTAAACTTATTCCATTTCAAGCAAACTAAACAGAGCTAGGTAATATTACATGATATACAAACATACAGTTTTTGCATTTTTAATATTAAAGTGTAAATTAAAAAATTACAGAGGAAATGTTTGATAACGGTTTTAATAAAGAGAGCGGAACGGAGCAAAGCAATTTTTGCTAGATCAAGTAACGGTTGAAAAAGCATTATGTACAAACGAAATTAATACCTATATCTTAATTTTTCTAATCTTAGTGAAACGGTAAAGGAAAACATTTAGTATGTGAGTTGCATTAATCCGTAAAGAAAACCTGTCGGTGGGATTACAACCTTAGGGAATCTGATTTCTACACCTTAACTGCTTTGTCAATGAGATGCTTCATAAAATACAGATCTATTGCTGTATGGTAAAAGGTACGATGATGACAAAAGACGGACCGCGGACGAAATGCCCCTGATCAATAACGATCAAAAGGTGACAGACGCACGCAGCCCGGCACAACACGCGGTTATATATAAGCCCTGGCTTTTGAGCACAGTACTCAGGCAGTCTTATTCTAGTTAGAACACATATTGCATTTTTAAAATAAGTAAAAATATCTTACTGTTTCTAATAATACTGAAAAGGTACAAGGGGACACTTAAGAAACAAAAACATTGTGATTGGTTGGATTCGGACCTGTGTTCCCAGGTGTAATCCGATTGCTAGTAACGTTTTAACCGCTCAGTCAAGGGGATGCTTTGTAAGATGCAGGCCTATTGTTGTATCGTGAAGGGCACGGTAACTACAGGGCCGATCGCGCATGAACTGCACCCGATCGATGACGACAAAAACCTGACATAAGCAGTCAGGCACGAATGAATAACGTTTATACATATATAAAGATTTATCAAGTTGAGGACATAAAAAAACATTTCATGGAGTTGCGCGTAAACGATTTAAGCCAATTAGTTGAGAGTATTTTCTACATTCTACCCATATTGTTGGAAGTATACAGGGTGTAGTTTAGTATGACCAATAAACAAAAACTGGAGAATCTACTTTCAAAAGTAAGATTTAAATTGTGCTCTTAATGATAAGCAGAGTGTTTAGAAAAAACACGATTTGCTGTTCTTTTAATGTATCAGCAATTGGTGCAGGTATTAAATTAAAATTTAGTGCACATTGAAATCTAGCGAAATATTGTGGCGTATATTGTTTAAAATAAGCTACTTAACACCTAACTTTCGGCATTTTCCTTGAGAGGATATTTGTTTCGATTCACCTTTAAATTTGGGAAGAAACAGGTAATCAATAATTTTTTTATATACAGTGTGTCCAAGATAAGGAGGGCCAGTATGGGGATCTCGGTAATGGTAAGAGATACAAATTTGGTTAAATGGGAAGAAAGTTGCGCAATTAAAGGACTAAAAAAATGACGTCTAGAAATCCTTGATATGATTTTTTGTTTTTGAATTATCTCAAAAAAACCGAATTTTTAGATTTTATTTTTTATTTTTTTCTGGTGTGAATATTAAAGTTAGATCGAAACTGATTAAACTTCTTTATAGCAACTTTTAGTGGACTTAATGATTACGTTATCAATTTTTTTATCCGACGTTTCGTCTTCGAGAAACCATCATCAACTTCATTTTTTTAAATACGGTCCTGGTTTTTTGATGCCAAATTTGCAAAGCCCTTGTTACTCTAAATTTAACAATGTACCACATATTATGGTTTAATTACGTTTCGAGCTTTTTTCTGATCATCAGAAATTTTTTTAGATACGGACCTGCATTTCTCATAATTTTGTAAAAATAAGTTCATACAGTAAGTTAGGCCTTTTTACATGCCGTTAAAATATTAAAATGCACATCATAATGTCATAATTCTGATACATTAATTTCATAAGCAACCAATAACTATTAACAATAAACAAAAAAGAAATGAACAAAAGATAGACAGAAAGAATGAGAAAACGAACATCGAAACCATTTAATAGGTATTAAATTTACAGAAGGTATACAAAAAGGTTGTCATCATTCTCTATGCATAAATAACATCTAACTGTAGAATCTAAAACATTATTCAGCAATACCGGCGTTATACTTTGAAAGGCTTCAAGAACCAATCTTCTAAGTTCTTCTTCTATTTCAAAACGTTAAATACCTATTACATTGTTTCAAGGCTCGTTTTCTCATTCTTTCTGCCTATCTTTTGTTCATTTATTTGTTGTTTATTGTTAATAGTTATTGGTTGCTTATGAAATTAATGTATCAGAATTATGACATTATGATGTGCATTTTAATATTTTAACGGCATGTAAAAAGGCCTAACTTACTGTATGAACTTATTTTTACAAAATTATGAGAAATGCAGGTCCGTATCTAAAAAATTTTCTGATAATAATCAGAAAAAAGCTCAAAACGTAATTAAACCATAATATGTGGCACATTGTTGAATTCAGAGTAACAAGGGCTTTGCAAATTTGGCATCAAAAAACCAGGACCGTATTTAAAAAAATGAAGTTGATGATGGTTTCTCGAAGACGAAACGTCGGATAAAAAAATTGATAACGTAATCATTAAGTCCACTAAAAGTTGCTACAAAGAAGTTTAATCAGTTTCGCGCTAACTTTAATATTAACGCCAGAAAAAAATAAAAAATAAAATCTAAAAATTCGGTTTTTTTGAGATAATTCAAAAACGAAAAATCATATCAAGGATTTCTAGACGTCATTTTTTTTAGTCCTTTAATTGCGCAACTTTCTTCCCATTTAACCAAATTTGTATCTCTTACCATTACCGAGATCCACATACTGGCCCTCCTTATCTTGGACACACTGTATATGTGCTAACGTGAATTATCACTGAACGAGATATAAGCTGCTTAAAAAGTTTTTTGCTCGTTTTTTATGATTCGTCCAACAGTTGAAAATATATTCAGTTGAGATGTTAAAGTGATTTAATGTGTTTCGATTTTTTACTACTCCTATTATTTTATATTGTAATTATTTTGTTGGAAAAAATTATTAAACATTTTAAGGAATTGTGTACATTAATTTAGATATCTCAGAAATGTATTGCTTAATTGATAAATGACTAATTATTATTTTTTAGTAAGTGTAACGATGGATCTAAAATAGTTCAACGCAAAAATGCAGTGGCGTAGGCTTCGCTTTTGTTTAAGTAACTTATTTTTAAAAATGTACATCAGTGAATTGCACCAGTTGCTCAAATTGGTGTGATTAATGATTGTTTTTGGCTAGACACTTGAGTGCATCAAATCTCTCATAAAGCAAACATTTGCCAAATAACTAATTTTTGTCTTACATTGGAGCATAGAATGTCCAGGTTTTGTTTGCGAGTTATACAAATTAAAATAAGCACTGTAGAATGGAAGTAGATGTAATATAAGAAGCTAAATATTGTGTAAAATTGTTTATCTACGACTGCTTGGATAAAAACCCATTTTCAAATTCATTTGAGTTCATGAACGCGATTATCTAACTCACTTAGGTAATGAAATCAGATCGATTTGCGTTACGTAATGAAACTCATTATGTAACTTAAATTTCATTCCGCAACTAAAATTTCATTACATCTGCTGATTTTTTTGTAGCTACTTCTAATTTGAGGCAGTCGATATAAAATGTTGTACAATACATGTGTGATACTGCATCATTAAAATACTAGTACTTACACATACGTATATTAATGATGCACTTATCCCACTTGTATAGTAAATAACTATTATCCAATACCTCTCGATAAACGTCCCATAACTATAGGCATTTGAAGTGACTTTTTGATTATCATAATTCAAATAGTAGTTTTGGTTTATAGAATAATGCTTAATGCCATCTGTGTTCTGATGTTATTTGGCAACCGAAAAGGTTCAAACAAACAGATACTGTGATTTACACAGCCTACGGCCTCGTGGACCAAACTTTTTCTCTAACGGGTAATATCTACATA
Source organism: Agriotes lineatus (assembly GCA_940337035.1). Taxonomy (NCBI): domain Eukaryota; kingdom Metazoa; phylum Arthropoda; class Insecta; order Coleoptera; family Elateridae; genus Agriotes; species Agriotes lineatus. Next base: position 83,492 of record CALNHX010004876.1, on the reverse strand, counting down.
ACACTATGATATTCGATTTAACAACATAAAACCTATTATGGTAGTAGAATGAAAAGGAAACGTGCATTTATTCACAATTTTTTTAGGATGTTTGATTTAGCTTTAAAATACAATGCACGCTTAAAATTCATATCGCATATAGTGCCACACCAATAAAATAGTAACTAATTCGTGTTTTTAATATAGGTCACGATTGATTAAAATGTTATATTTACATTCACTAATTGGCTGTTATAACTAATTAACGATTTAATTTATCGACGCATACAGTCCGATAATTGACTTGTAAAGTTTACAAAGCAGTAATTTAGCTCAATGCAGAGACTAGCGACTTTTTCGCGTCCGAATTGGTATTTACCATTAATACTATATTGATACATCGTTAACACAGTAGGCAAGTGTAATGTAAAGTAAATATTTTACACAACATTGTTACATTGGATTAACGCTTATGATATAGAGAAAGAAATATGGGATTTAGCTTTGTCTGTCTCCTTGAAAAACAGGAAGTGATACAGTTCCTTTGTTATAAAAAATATAATTTCGAAACTTTGATGGTTTGTGAAATGGATAGTCTTCGACAGAGTGGCAATGAAAACTTTGATTTACATATTTTTTATTTAATTAGAATAGCCAATGCAAGAATCACGTAAATTCCTTCAAATAAATCGTCAGCGCTTTTGAATGTCAAATTAACCAAACGTGTAATATCAATTGCGAGCTTAATATGAGCAAACTTAAATATACTCTGCTGCCAAGGCCTTTCATTGTAAATTTTATTGAACCTGTTAAGTGTGTACATATTAATTGGGGCTATCACTGAATTATATCTTAGAACAAATATAATTTTTATGGTTTTCCAACAGGTAACATGTTTAAATATGGATTTTAGAAACGAGTGAGAGTTTTCTCCAGTTTGTGTCAAGAAAAGTTATTTCTGTATCCACATCATAAAGTAAAACGGAAGTACTTGTACTTTTATTACCCTGTTATTATAGGATAACTTCCCATGACACGTGGTACTTTTTTCCGTGAATTTAGCACCTGTTAGATTATATAACGTAACAATGCTACTTTTTGAAGTTTTCCTTTTTGTGATGGAAATTGAATGTCGCTTGCGCGCGTACAAAACAATGTTTTAAAAGTTTTTAATTAATACGAAAAATAACAAAACGTTGTAGTTAATAGAATAATTAAAATAGTCTAGTAACATATTTCATTTGCTTTATTCAAGCATGTCTAAATATTGTTAATTATTTTTACAAAACTTTCCCAAAAGCCTGTTTAATCTTTATTTCAGACCCGTTACAATAACGTTTACCGCAAATTACGACGAGTGTGAACATCAAGGCGTGGTTTAGAAATATAACAGAACACAGTAAAAAGTTCTCTTTCATAGAAAATAAAAAGTTCACTACGGTGCATCGCAAGTCTTCCATTAGTATGCAGACGTAACATTCACCTGAAGAAAGAACTACACAAGACCCTACGGAGTTGTTTTCTTGGAGCACGTTTAAGCTCTACAGTTGTACCTACACAATAATCGTGGCAATTTGAAGGATTATTGACCCCTTTAAAAATAAATGTTCATTTATTGTCTCTTATCTGAGAACAAACCATGTGTAAACTTTTGTAAACTATAAAACAAACTAGTGCTGGGTATATTAAATCGCTACTTTCTTGAATTGAGTATTATTTTAGATAATAGGTTATAGGGACATGGACAAAACATTAATTATTGTGCATTTGTAAAAGGACATCTATTTTTATATTTTGAAATACATGCCGAAAATAAAAATTCCTAGATTTTCCAACAAAATTAATTACCTACAACCAGTTTACATAGTGTTTTCAGACAAATATTCACCAATGCTACAAACCGCTATAAATATAGGGTGATTCATAAGTATGGTAATTAAATTAAAGGGTAATTAGAGCACATCAAACAGAACAAGTTTGCATAATAACTATACGTCAAAAATTAATAACCCGACAAAAGAATAAAACACTTCATACGATCACTGGAATAAATGTTTATAAACATAATTTCGCACAAGCGGAATGTGGATAAAATGCAGATGCAAAAAATAGTTGTTTGGTTATTTCTATCACATTTTTTGTACTATGTGTTAGTCACGCTGTTAATGTCCCGTGTAATTTCCTTAATACAGTTTTAGTGTTAGCCAGTGGTTCTCAAAAATTTCTGCTAGACTCTAATGCGATTTTGTTCCATAAGCGATTTTAGGGCAATCTACCTCTACTGAGTTAAGTACACTGCCATTTAACTTATTAACCATGTTTATGATTTACACTGTACTATGTTAAAAAAACTTAGTTAACTCTAAATTGCATAACTATTACAAACTACATATTTACATACCGTGAGTGACAAATACCTTCGTTTAAACTAATGCAAATTCTAAAAATACTGCAATTTTTCTTGATTATTTCTTTCGTATCCATAATAATGCGTCACCACCATTGTTTCGATCAGTAAAAATATGTTATAATTTAATCCCTTCTGAATAATTTTGACGTCGTTATCAAAGGTACTTCACCAACTGAATTTTAGCTATTCAATCAGGAAATAATTATGTTGTATATCTAGCGTATATAAACTAGCCTGAACAATTTTGTACGATTTTCTGTCAAACAGATCTGAAGAAGTTGAGCGGCAAATTTACTTCACAAATTTCGTAACTAGACATTCTGACAGAAAACATAAAAATTTAATGGCTATTTAATGCACTTGGAATATTCTTGTTGATTAAATGCAGTTACACTTTTTACAATAATAAAATAAAATTGATCACGGACACTCATTAAAGTATGATTACTGTCTACACCGCACTTTAGAAAGCTACATTTGAACTACAATTAACTGTATTGTTAGTTCATGTGACTTTAGCGCAGTCTAATAAGCCACAAAATGTGCAGAAATATAATAATAATAATAATAATAATAAAATTCTAACATTTTCAGTTTAGAAGGCGATGTTTAGCTAAAGCTATACGTAATTTAAACCAAATTTATAGATTTAATTGATAGGTAACATTAAAATAACACTTGGATAAATTAAAAGTGATGTTCAAAGTGATTTGAAATTCTATATTAACAAAAAACCGTGCTACAGATTAAGCAAGTTTCACTGTTTTCAATGGCTCCTGCGATCAATTTTATTTTTGATCTCCTTGTATATGTGCTTAATGCTTTTCTCTTGCGCACATAATTATAACACCGTCTTTAAAGTTATCTGTTTTCTTGTTTTTTACAAATTTTTCAAATTAAATTTTACCTTAAAATAATAAAATTTTATTTATTTTTGCATTCACTTAGAAGTAGGTAAAAGTAATAATTTGTATATAGCGCAGCCTTTATTCTTGCAAAAAATGGGACACAGCAGCTACAGGATAAATGTTGCATAAGACATAAAAGAGCAACGAATAAGTGCGTTATGTTAAATGTGCAGGTCGTTTGCAGATGCTGAACTTCGAGTCCCATCTCAGTTACGAGTAATATTTTTATTTTTGCTTTAACTGAGATACAGATGAAAGTAATAATTTGCACATAGTTCCAAGCCTTGCCATTGACGAAAATTGAACCCAACATATACAGAGTAAATGCTGTAAGGCAGAAAAAGGTGTCAAATAAAAATGGATTTCATTTAAAGCAGCCGCGACGCACTGTTCAAGGAGTACCCTGTAGCGCATGTAGGGAGAGCCCGTTCCCTTGCAATATCCCTCTAAACATTGGCATCGCATACGCAACCGCCTGCCATTCGAATTGGACCACCGGTAATGTTTTCTTTTATTTGAAAATGTATGTATTTTATTAGAAACGTGAAGATATTTTTACCCCTAGCTTAATTTGATTATTAAAATTATTTAGTATCACAAAGTCAACTTACGAAGGAAGTTCTGAGTAAAGCTCTCTACAGATTGTTTTGCTTGGTAGCATTTATCTAGAAATATCTCGCATATTCTTTCTAAGTGCACTCATTGCAGTAGTTGAAACAGTTACCAGATACTCAAATAGTAGCAAATAAATATATACAGCTAGATTCTGAGATGGCTGCCAAATGACTTTGATTAATTCTGAACAGTATGTAAGTCTACCGTGTTTAATTCTAGATCCAGGTCGTCTTCTGATGTATGCAGATCCATCTGAACTTTGTCCAGGCTTCAAAATAATTTCAAATCTTATTTAGCTGGTTCATTAGGAATATACTGGATTGCAAAGACAAGTCCCATACGCAAGCCAATTAGCTCGAGTTCTCTTACAGTTGAATGGCAAAAATCTTTTAATACATTCAAAGCGATTTTTTTACATAAGTGTGTCGTGAAACGACTCTTGTAAAATGTAAAAAAATCTCCATTTAAATTTTCATTTTTTGATTGGTTAAAGGCGAATTTCTAACATAATTTCAGTTTTGAAAAATCAAGTATGGCTTGGAAATTTTTAAAAAACCTATTTTTCTGTATATTAGAGTGCCTTTTATGTTGCAAATATGACAAAAAGTTATTAAGAAAAGTTGTTTAGAATCAACATCTAGGCCCTTATACCAAATTTCAAAATCCTTGGTCAACTTTGATCTCTCACATTTTCCTTTATGTTTAGGTCCCATACCAAAGAATTTTATTTTTAACAAAAACTGCCATGGAAAAATAAATATTTTTAACAAAATTTTTTATTTCATAATAAAAACACTGTTAAATATAAAATTCTTTGATTTGCGAAATAAACATGAGTGAGAGAGATCAAAGTTTCCGAGAATTTTGAAATTTGGTATAGGGGCCTAGATGTTGATCCTAAACAACTTTTATTAACAACTTTTGGTCGTATTTGTCACATAAAAGGCACTTTACAGAAAAATAGGTTTTTTGAAAATTTTCAAGCCATACTTGATTTTTCAAAACCAAAATTATGTTAGAAATTCGCCTTTAATCAAGCAGGGCTGAGCCCCAAAAATGAAAATTTCAATCGAGAATTTTTTACCTTTTACAAGAGTCGTTTCACCTATCCGGGGACACACTGTATAAGTACTGAATACATGGCGATTTATGCCGGTAGGAAAAAAATTCAGTTTTCGTGTTCAGGATTAAATTTCAGGAAAAAAAAATATGTAATTGGGCTTTGAGATACCTAGGTTCAAACTTTAGAAAAATATAATTTCAAGTCAAGTAATTGATCTTCAGTTATGAATCTCCTCTGCATAAACCAGTTGTTCTAAGCGGCTTCAGAAGGCAAAACCCAGGTGATTTAGATCTGCTAATCACATCCACGTTCCAATATAATTGTCTTACTATTTTACAACATCTCCTACAGTATGTGGCGGCGCACTATCGTGTTGACGCCATATAATTTTGCTCAATGCAAGTGGAATCTTCCAATAATTCGTGCAGGTTGTTAGCCAAAACTTCTAAGAAGAACACAGTATTTAAAGCATGCAGCAGTAGACGGCCGTTATAGGTGCAAAAAATGATGTCTTCTAAATGTGCTGACATCTAGTTGTGACAGTTATCATCTCTAGGAAAAATAATTTTGTCTGACTGAAAAATGAAACTAGTAAAGTTTGAATCTTCCTCGTGTTATTTTGAAAATGCTAATCTCTGTGCTTCGTCTCTTAGTAAGTTTAGAACACGTTGATAATTGTAAGAATGTAATACTTCTCTGTATACACTTGCAGCCAAGTTGCAACTCTTCTGGTAATAGTACCTGATTGATTAAGCACTCCAACAATTACTTGTTCTTCTCTTGCAACTTTACATAGTCGTTTATGTTTAAAAATCAATTTGGCAGAGCAGTATGAGGGGTTTATAACTATTCGTGGGCGCCATTGAGTTGATTAACTTCCCCTCAAGATGGTAGCGACGTTGCCAACTTAGAAGATGCCCAAGGCGCTTTGAGAATTTTAAGAATATTTACTGCACTTTACCTTCAACTGTTTGATACTTATTTCACTTATAAACGCTTCTACATATTCGCCTTGCAGAATACGGAAAACACCGTGGAAGCTTGATACGTGAAATTGTACACACAAAAATACAGGAAAAGTCAAGTAAACATGAAGCTATTGTTGTAGGGGATAAGGTAGTATATGCTGCGATCAAGAATTGTTACGCTGCTCAGAATCCAGCCGCCGTATTAAAAAGGCGCTTAGTCTTCCCTTAAGAGGAAATGCTTCAAATTTGCATCCGTTAGGCGAATAGTTGCGAGAAAACAAACATTAAAATACTATAAATCACAATCAATACGTGAAAGAGGCGTAAATGTTGATCTAATGAGGAGGGGTAGTTGTAAATACGCAGAAACTACCTTAGATCCCAGCTTTAGAAAGGTAACCAAAGGCTGTTAATCTTAAAGAAATAGAACTCTATATTGTAATTACCGAAACTGTTACCTTTATGGGTTGAGCTATATTTTTACTTTGACACATATTAACGTCAAATATAATCTGCAACTTCCTTTAAATATATAATAATGTTCAACCATATTAACCTTTGTTCAACAAAGAGTAACCCATTTAAAAATTAAAATAATATTTCTTCATATTTCTATACAATCTGAATTTATCTTCGGTGAATCACAGAGAGAAAACAAATTTAAAAAATATAAAAACAAAGAATAATTTACAACACGTTAGATATTTTCTAATGCCAAGAGTGACAATTCTATCCACTTAGGTATTTATCTTACATATAATTTCAGGTAGTTGCAGGAGTAAACTCATTTGCCCATTTAATTAGAAATGAGGGCAATAAGGTACACGGCAACCAAAATGCATCAACTCCAAGCAATGGATCGTCCAGTAATTTATTAATGCTCCATTTTAATTATGAAAAATTATCTACAGTTTTAATATGTCTTTCTTTTATATCTAGTATTAAATTTTTGTTATGGTGTTACTCTACGATATGAAAAACATATATTTTGTGGTAGTTTCCAACGATTACAGTAGAAAATTGTCCACACGTAAGGTTTATTATAAATTTTGAAGAATATTTGAAATCTTTAATAACTCAAATCTGGTGTTTTCTTATGGAAGTACTTAATTTCAATGTATTCTTACATTAAAATCTCCTATAACTTTCTATTCGTTTATGTACTAGAATCAGTTCAAATTTTAGTAAAAAAGTATTCCACGTTGAAATAGTCAGTATGGAACAATTGGACATTAAAACGAATTAAGCCAACATCAGATAATTTATTTTCAAGGTAAATATTCAAAACAATCTCTGCTGGCATGTTTCCCCGGATGCAATAACTGTTCGTTTCCAGTATTGTTCACATCGTGATTGTTTTTTGGTAGCAAAGGTCAACACAGCAAATTACTGTTTACAAATATTAACGCACAATTTGTGAAGGATGGGCCAATCTGATCTTGAATATCTCAATCGTGGAAAAGCATGAACTGATTTAATCGAGCAGGCAAAATTTTGTGCTTAATTAAGTGGCTTTTATTTCCATTCCCTTTGGCCAAATATTCCAATGGAGTATCTATTGATTGCACCCTGTGTGTTAGCCAACTAGAGAGTTTATTATTTGCCAATGCTTAGGACCGTATAAAATCTATACATAACTGATACCACTATTAGAAAAAGCAAGAAAGGTTTCTGGGATGTCTGTGATTATTTAGGCATGAAGTAACATAGCATACTGGCTGTTAAAATCGAATTAGTGCACTTGCCTAACTGTCCAGGCATGAATAAATCATTATCGGCAACTATAAATGAAACTTTAAACAGGTCACATCCATGTATTTCTACTGATTGATTTGTAAGGACCACTTGATGTGTGTGTTCTATTTGAGAATTGTCAGAAAGGCTTGTGTAATGTGTAGCCTTTAGTACCAGCAAGGAATCAATCGATGTGTGCACCAAGTTTAACTTAATTTACTTTTACTGGTCTTTCAGTTAGCTTTTCAACAAGTTTACCTAAATCTACCTTGTGAATACCAAACGAAGTTAAAACTGCCATTAACAATTTAAATTTGTGGGAAAATGTGTCCAAATTAACATTTTTTCTTTGTAAATTTTTATTTAACAGGTTGTAATATTAAAAGTTGTTGGATTATCAAGTCGATGTGTAATCTTTTAAATAGGGAGTATGGAAATGCATTATTAGGATTTCCAATAAATTCCTCAATAAATTCGACACCTATTGCGGATTTTGTTTTCACCGGAAGCTATTACAGGTTAGCGCTATTGAGGGGTGAAGTTTTCATATTAACGTCAAAGTTTCCCGTAACTTCAGTAAGCAGCACAGGATGTTTAAAATTCAAAACTTTACAAAGAAAACTGTTTTTGGGCAAATATGAAGTAGATCGTCTTTGTCAGAACTCCCACGCCACTTTTAAGAACATTGTACTAGCAGAACTGCCACTTTTGACGTTTTATAATACGAATTAATTACGGGATATATAAAATCATTGTAGACTTATGTTGTGTTTTGAATATTATTTAGGAAAACTCTGTGCTATAAATTAAAATGTCTAATTTTAATTTTGTTTAAATATGAAGGAGGATAATAAACAATACCTTTAATAGCTTTATTCGGCTTTTAAGAACGATAAACTTTAACTAAGATTAGTATTTTAGGAGATTATTAAACTAAAATGTTATTAATTAAGCATGATCTTTGATTATAAATAAAAATTGTTTTGGCGTAAATATACTTTAGTATTAAATTGAAACTTTTAATTAAACGTTTCGCTAGTTTTTGCTGGCTTCATCAGTAATTTATTAACATTATAAATACAGTCATTTTTACAAATCTGAAAAAGAGAAATTAGATTAGCCAACAATATGGTTTTCCTTTAACTTGCATACTTACAATAATGAGTAGTTTTAATTTTGGAGTATGTTAACATCATTTGTTTATAATTTAATAACAAAAATTAATTACATTTACTGGGATTATTCATAATAATCCATTATTATAATAAAGTTAGGCAGACACTAGCTTTCTGAAAGCAGAAATGTAAAATGAAATTGATAAGAGCATGCAAGGCTATTCATATATTTTTGTTATCAACAATGAGGAAAACTGTAGAAAATTGGGAGCTTGCATATGACATAGGTAGGGTAGTATTAAATTAAATTTTGATTTTAATTACATTATTGCTTTAAAGTATAATAGTATATAAGAAAATTATGAATAAAGCATTTCTTTAGTGTAAATAAGTTTATTTAAATAAATTATGATAAATTGAACTGAGGTTATCAATATCAATTCTATATAATTAATTGCATTTCAATCATATCCAAGCATAGACGTTTTTTGAGTTATTCTCCCTATGTAAGATCTTGGATGTGTTGAAATTAAACTTGTGTAGAGATTCAGTGGCGTGGTCAGTTAATGCTGTTTTTATAATATTATTAATATTAATTGAGTGTTCTTGTGCTCTATTCTTTAATAATTGTTTAGTTTGTCGTATGTAAGTGGAGTTTATTTACCTAAGATTACTTTACTTGATGGATCAGAATCAATTACTGTTTAAATATTGGTGTCATAAAATTGCTGTTTGAGACTAGAGAATGTTTGAACAAAAACAAAAAGGTTGTAGAGATATTTTGAATTAGGCCAGCGAAATTTTCAACATTTTCAGCTATATCGTAAACTTCAGGGCGACTTGAGTTGCAAAACTGTAGACAATACATTTTCATCTTGTTCACGGCTGAATAAACTTCCCTAAACTTTTTTCATGGGATAAATTTATGCCCGCACTTAATAAAGGACAACCTCGTTTATTTTTATTTTAAATGAACCGACCAAGGTGACCCAAATTTAATTTGTTTGTTTATCTCTATTCAATGTACAATGTATAATTATTGCAATTGAAAACTATTTTCTGTTGGGAATTATTTGTCCTCAATATTCAATATTATCAACCTCAACCCTTTTCTTGTATCGAAAGATATGTATGCGGGAAGCGAAAGAAACGATGTAACTTTTGTGCGTGTAGAGATCGAAAGGATCCAGTTGGCCTAAAAGTCTGCGATAACAAGTGCAATTCCAGTGGCGGTAAAACGACTCGACGAATTCGGACAAACCATTTCCAAATTGCTTGCTAGGAGTTTTTTAATCAGTCTGGATTATCGACAAGAGATCAGAATATTCTCGGCTATTTTGAAAACTTTCAAAGCCCTACTCTCTCCATGTTCGATTTTTGAAAAATAGGATACATAAGAATTCCGTTTTGAACTTCAAATTTTCTATGGGATTGTTAATTTGTCAATATTGCCCCGAAACCGCATTTTATAAACAGAGACATTTATTTTCAAATAATATAATGAACGCTTCAGTGTTATTTCTTGGCTACGTTTAGATGCTAATTAGCAATTTTCGGAGCCTCATTGTTTGTTTCGGTTTCACTCGGCTGAAACATGAAACCGAATATTCAAGTTTGTGTAAGCTCCCACTAATTCGTATTTGTGGTAAACTGCTTGTACAGGTGAAAATGGCATTATAGCGGTTTACTTTTTGCATTCTGAATCTCGTTTTAATTTTTTAGACAAAATGAAATGTAAATCAAACGCTGTCAAAACATTGTATGCGGGTTACAGCTTTTTTGTAGTATATACGTAACACTATTTTTTCAGTATTATAAGGTTCAACTGTAAAAGCACAAGAAATAGCGGCTTTTTAAAATTTCCATTAATATTCAAATTTCCGAAGTAGGTACTTTGTTAAGAATATAAATTGTTTTCTAATACGAATATTACATATTTTAAAATTTTGAAACTGTACGCTCAGCTGAATTTATATATTAAGCATTTTTACTTACTGAAGTTTGCTGTTTTTATTAACTAATCAAATTAAGAAACGACGAACTATCTATTTCTGTATGCAGATTTTATAAAAAAAATTTATACAAATAAATGTTTCTTACTAGTATATTAAGCAAACATATCCGTAAAGTCAATAATCTCGAAATAAATCAAAAAACAGTTTTAGATTTATGTGGAAAACAGGTTAAATGAAGCTTGTCCATTATAAGGTTGAAAGAAAAAGGGCTCAAGCTACCGCCTTGTCTTACACCAGCGGTTGGTGGTATTTCTTTCTTTAGCTCTTAACCTGTTTCTATTAATTGTAGAAATGTTGTTATTGTTAATTTTTTATATTATTTTTATGATAGCCGGAGATTTGTTCTTTCCTATCGGAATGTTAAAAACGTCTCTAACTTTACTTTGTCGAAGACTGGTTAGATCGACGTCTTATTGAATTCAATTGCCTATTATTTTATTTGCCCTAAAGCAAAAATAGCATCGATTGTGAAGCGATTTTGTCGAAAGCTTTGTTACCCTTCTGGGTAGACTATATTATTTCCTAATTTTAATTTGATGTTGTTTGTGAGTAGTTGTGTGAGCATTGAACACAAGTGAGTGATCCCTGCATAATTATCGGGTATTTACTTTATCTCCCTATTTGAAAATGGGCACCGCTATGCTTTTGTATCATTCTTCTAAAAATACTGAGGGGATTAATATTTTTAGTAAATAATTAGTGAGGTATTTATACGAAATTCTTTCGCGGTAGTTAAAAGGTTTATTTGTTATATTATCAACTCCTACTGTTTTTTATACTTTTTAAATGATTTCTGTGTTTCTAATTCTGTTATTTTCAATTATTACATCTTTGCCAGTACTTGTGTTCATGTTCATGATTGCAAGTCGTCCCTCTTCGCTATACAGTTTTAAAAGTATTGGTATATACTCATTAACTGAGTTTTTCTAATTTTTTTATAATTTTCCGGACTTGTTCCGTACCCCGTGAAAGTTTTTTGAAATTTATATTATTTTAGAATTCTTTCTATTTTGAATCATTGTGTATTAGTTGTCTTCCTCTTATAATGATGGCATTGTAAGGGCATGTCAACTAAATATCTGCATAAACTATGCAACATGTTTATATTTATTCAAAAAATATGACACAACTAATAAGGTAATAAAGTCAAATCAATGTCCAATTACATCCATAATGGGAGTTGCCTTCCTGGCATGAAATCCATAAAATTTCGGTAAAATATATACTGGGTGAGCTCCTTAAAAATTTAATTCTGCTTACTTTGTCTTAACTCAAAAACTGCCACTTAAATGAAAGTAATATTTTTGCAGATAGATCGGCTTCTTACTATTGGCGAAAAAGGGCATATTTTGTACACAACGTATACAAGTGAGCATCATCAAAAACTTAAACTTTTTTAATGTTTGCTTTAACTAAGAAATATATAAAGGTAATAATTTGTACGCAGCTTAGGCTTTACCCTTGACGCAAATGGGACGCAACTGATATAGGATAAATGCTTTACTGGCATAAAACCGAGAAAATTTCGATAAAATATATACATATAGAGAAATCACCTAAAACAATTAAATTCTGCCTATTTTTGCTTTAACTTAACAACCATTACTTAAATTAAGATAATACCGGGTGACTTAAAAAGAATTACATCTTGTAGGTTTTGAATTTTGTTTGCATGCAAATTTTTATGTGCCCTAGATTGTTATCGGTATTGCATTATGGGAAATTCAAAGCATAAGATGTAATTCATTTTCAGACACCATGTGTTTTATACATAGTTCAGGTTTTTACCCTTGACAAAAAAGGACATATCAATAGTATTCATCACGTACAGAATAAAGGTTGTAAGAGACAAAAAGGGGGAACGAAAAAGTGGGTAGTGTTTAATGGAGCTGTATCGCAGAGATCCGAATGGTCCCGTCAATGGTTGAGCGCTGAAATCGCATTTGCAGGTTCTGAATCGAATGCCACCGCTGGTAATGCTTTTTACTTGAAAATTGATGTAATTTGCATTACCAAGTGTTTCCTTTAATTGTTTTAGTATTACTAGGAACGTTAACATATTTTTACACCTAGATTCCCTTGATTTTTAAAATTTTTTGGTGTCGCAAGTTCTGAGTAATTCCCTTTACATACTTTTTTTTGAATTGGCGAAGTTCTGAATCTATTCTAAAAATTTGTTCTTTCCATGTATGCGACTTTCATCAATTTTAGTACAAATTTTTATTAGTAAAGCCCAGAAGTTCTCAATAGGTGTCAATTGGAGTACATTTGGAACTCTTTATTCACGAATAAAAGATCGCTCCAAAAGAGCTACACCATCTCCGTGGCATAATGCGATAAGTGTTCCTGTATGATATTGTTAGGAACTCTAAATGAAATATACGAGTAGCTGCATCTGGCGAAAAAATGTACTGATTGGTGGAATAACGTTTTCTGAAGAAAAAATTATCTTTTTTGTATGCATTTCTTTGCATATATGTATTTCTTGATACACAGTCTAATAGCCACTATAAATGCTGTAAACTTGCCTTTTAAGCATATGGCTAACCAAACCAAAACTGATTTGGAATCAACATCTTCATCATCTCTTTCATCAAAAAAAGTGTTGGTACATACCAACAGTAGTTTTTGTCAAACATAAAATATTATTTATTATCTATTACAATATCAGTTTCCTTTGTAAGCCGTATCATGGAGCTTCCGTAATAACGTTTCCTGATTGAAGAGTTACTTGTAGTATATCTCGGCGCAGAGTTTCTTAATATTAGTATTGTTGTGGAGCCTTCTCAGTTTTCCGTTATTTGGAAAATTCCTGATTGCCAGCTCGCCTTGGAATTTGTGGACTGTATGAATTGTAGGTTTCACTGAATAAATACACTCGTTGAAAGCCGGAAATATGTTACTTTATTAGCAATAAACAACACATTGAACACAAATATTTGAACATTTACAAAAGAATTAGCTTTCGGAGTGCAGACCGGTTCGCATGCTGCCACGTTGACAGATGGAACGTAAGTGCGGTGAACGGCGAGGCAAAGCCCGCTCGACCTTCTACTGCGCACAGTATGAATTCAGAATGCAAGAGAGGCGGCAAAAGTTTATAAAGTCCTTAACATACCGCCCGCCTTGGAAAGGGTAACCTTTCAAATAAAGCAGTACAGAGTTGACATGTAAAAGCTAGAGTAAAACATGGAACATGAACACACATATACAAAGCATAATAGTACATGGATCTTAATCTAGTACAAGAAAACCCGAACAATGGGGAGCCAAAAGGCTTTACGAAAACTGCGCTGAACGCTAACGCACTAGTTCACAACACTAGGTAGCGGGCACAATTTGGCAAAGGATCGCTTCACGATCCCTGACACAGTGTTCACTGACGCCACACGCGTAACGCCGTCAAGGCCAGGGTGCAGCTCGGTGACCCGGCCTAACCTCCACTTCAGAGGGGGTAGATTGTCATCCTTGATGAGGACCATGGAACCAGGCTGGAGGTCCGAAAGATGCGTGCGCCATTTGGTGCGCTGTTGGAGTTCCGAGATGTACTCTTTACTCCATCTCTTCCACACATTCTGGTGAAGTTGTTGTATTCTCTGGTATTTAGACAGCCGAGACTCGACTATCTCAGTAACGTTGGGGTCAGGCAGTGACACCAACGGACGACCAATCAGGAAATGAGCAGGAGTCAAAGGCTGAAGGTCGTTTGGATCAGAGGACAAAGGGGACAGGGGTCGGGAGTTTAAGGTCGCTTCCACCTGTGCTAGCAAAGTGCAAAATTCATCGTAATTTAGACTAGCGTTACCTATAACGCGCCGTAGGTGATGTTTGGAGGACTTGATTCCGGCCTCCCACAATCCGCCAAAGTGGGGACTGTGCGCGGGTATAAAATGCCAAGCTACTCCGTCGTTCGCGACTGATTCGGAAAGAGAAGGGTTTTGTTCCGCGAGAAAATTGCCTAATTCGATTAACTCGGAATTAGCGCCTACAAAGTTAGTGCCATTGTCTGAATAGACATGGAGCGGTTTGCCTCGTCGAGCCACAAACCGGCGAAAAGCCATTAAGAAGGTTTCAGTAGAAAGGTCAGCGACCAATTCAAGGTGCACTGCTTTTGTGATAAAACAAACGAATAGACAAAGGTAGGACTTTACTAGTTTAGAACCACGTCCCTTGCGATCCTTTATCATGAAAGGTCCACCATAATCAATACCAGTCGTATGAAATGGGGGCGATGATTGAGTACGAGAGGCTGGCAGGTCTCCCATTATGGGTTCAGTTAACTTAGGAGAGAATCTAAAACACCGTAAGCATTGATGAACCACTTGCTTGACGATATTTCTGCCAGAGGTGATCCAATATCGTTCTCTGAGATTAGCTAACAGCATTTGAGGTCCGGCATGGAGAAGCCGAAGATGCTCATGCGATACTAGGAGTTTGGCGAATGGATATTTGCCAGAAATCACTAGAGGAAACTTCTTGTCAAAGGGTAATTGAGAGTTGTGGAGCCTACCACCAACTCTTAGCAGTCCCTTGGAATCCAGAAAGGGATTCAAGGATATCAAAGCAGAAGATTGTTTCACAGGCTTGCTCTGTGACAACAGTTTAAGTTCGTCAGGAAATGACTCGCGTTGGGAGAACCTGGCAAGCCTTACAATAGATGCTTGCAGTTCATCTGTAGAGAGGGGACCAGAAAGACGATCAGCCTTAGGGGCTCGCGCATTGTTATGAAAACGAAAGCAATAAGCTATAACTCGTTGTAAGCGAGCAAAGCTTGAATACTGATTGAACGGAAATGGTTCAACAGAGGTTACAGGAAGACTCTGAACTTCCTTTTTGAATTCTGGAAGCTCAGCACGAACATGTTTGGAAGTAGGCCAAGATGCCTCGCCTTCGCTTAGCCAGGTGGGACCATGCCACCAAAGGCTTAACAGACCCAGCGGGTCAAATATCTGCGATCTTTCAGACAAGATGCTACGCTTGGTAGCCTCACCACTTGTAGAATTTGAAATATTGAACATGGAAGTAGGCCAAGATGCCTCACTTTCGCTTAGCCAGGTGGGACCGTGCCACCAAAGGCTTGACAGAACCAGCGGGTCAACTATCTGGGAAGTTTCAGACAAGCTGCTACGATTGGTAGCCTTACTACTTGTAGAATTTGAAATATTGAACATCAGATGATCGCTTTTAAAGGACCAAATCAAACCAAGGGTGTTTGTGTGCTCATGTGCACTGAAATCAAGAACACCCGGATGCAAATAGGAATCTGGTATTCCATCGAGAACTTCTGGAGAGTTAGAAATCCACTTTCTAAGCTTGAAGCAGCCTGACTCAAGAATCTGATCCAAGTTTGAGCAGAGAGTACGCGCTTTCTCAGGAGTGTCGGCACCTGTCAGAAGGTCGTCGACGTAGAAGTCCTCCTTTATGATTCGAGAGACTTCGGGATTTGAAGCCTCACATTCGATGCCCAATTGGGTTAAGCATCGAATAGCAAGAAAATATGCTGAAGCGGTGCCATACGTAACCGTATTCAGGTCGTACGACCGAAGAGGCTCAGCTGAGGAGGGTCGCCACAAGATTCTCTGCAGGGGCCTATGGTTAGGATTCACCAGAACCTGGCGATACATCTTCTCGATATCAGCTGATATAGCGAATAAATGCTTGCGAAAGCGAACAAGAATGGAAAATAAGTCTTGTTGCACGGTTGGGCCAACCATCTGAATGCTGTTCAGAGATTGCCCGGAAGTGGTTGCTTGAGAACCATTGAATACAACTCGGAGTTTAGTTGTCAGGCTTTCCTCTTTTAAGACTCCGTGGTGGGGTAGATAATAGGATATCTCGTTTGAATTAGGGTTTGAAACGGACATATGACCTAATTCAGAATATTCATTCATGAAACTCGAATAGCGATTGGACAAGTCAGGGTTCGCTTGTAACCGCTTCTCTAATGATAAGAATCTTTTCTGAGCGATTTGCAATGAATCACCCAATACCTCTACAGGTTCCTTGAGAGGGATAGAGACAACGAATCGACCATTAGCTTCTCGTTGCGTATTTTGCAGGAAATGTGCCTCACAGGCGTTCTCTTCATTTGTGCGGACCTTTTCCTCTGGGTAATGTTCGAGTTGCCAAAACCTAGCAATGGGATCAGAAGCATCCTCGATCGTGCTAAGATTGCACTGTACAAGGTACGCAGAAGGGGGGCCTGTAGGGCCAGAAACAATCCAACCAAAACGAGTCTTTTGGAGGATGGGAAGATTTGGGCCTAGACCAATTTGTCCAATACAAAGGAGCTGCCAGAAAATGGGCGAACCAATCAGAATGTCGATGGTGCCCGGTTGGTCGTAGGACAGATCTGATAACTTGATGTTATCAGGAACCTTGAAGCTGTTTCGCTGGACGCGAAAACTTGGGGTAACACCCGTAATCTCATCGAGAACAAGACAGGATAGGCCAATGCCGTATGAAGTGTGAGGGGCTTGCAGCTTGATATCACACCTAGCCTTGATTTGAGAAGTGGCTTTACTTAAGCCAGAAACAGTAACGTTGACTTCGCGAGTTGGAAGCTTCAACCTTTTACACAAATCTGAACGTATAAAGTTCGATTGGGAACCGGAATCCAACAGGATTCGCACAACGTGAGGCGTACCATCATCAGCGATGAGTTTAGCGGTAGCCGTAGGTAAGAGTACCTGCAAAGCATTCGAACAGAATGCCGAGATCGATTGATTTAGTTCAACAGGGGTTTCTGCCGACATCGCAGATCCTGGTTGACTAGAAGAAGCATTTTGAGGTTTATCCTCATGAAGAAGCATGTTGTGCCTTGATTTGCACTTTCTACACGTATATTTGGAGCTACAGAGGCTCGATAGGTGACCCTGAGTTAGGCAATTAAAGCATACGCGGAGCTCTTTTGCCTTTGACTTTCTGTCAAGAACAGACAGCTTGACAAACTTATCGCATTTGTACAAGGAATGAGATCCTTTACAAAGTGGACACGAAGGGGTACCCGACACAAATGATTTCGAATGTACCTTGGAAGACTTTTCGGGTACAAGCTTAACATTTTTTACTTCCAGAGTTTCTAGAAGATTTGCTGTATTTTGTAAGAATTCCTTGAACTCATCAAGATTAGGCAGGTCAGAACTTGACCGGTTTCTAAGGACCTCCCATTCACGAAATGTAGTGGGGTCCAGTTTTTTAGAAACTACATAAATTATAACAAAATCAAGAAGCTCGCTTTCGGTAGCTAATGATTTGATTGCTGCAAAATGTTTGAATAACATATCGCTAATCGTACGTAATTTAGTTGCAGATTCCTTACTGCAAGATTCAAGCTCGAAAATAGCCTTGAGGTGGTTATGAACCAGAATTTTTGGATCATTGTATCGATTGCACAATGCCTCCCAAGCTAGAGTATAATTACCCGCAGTAAACTCTAAACTTTTTATAATTTGGCTTGCATCACCCTGTAAACTAGCCTTTAGGTAATGCAGCTTCTAAATATTAGTCAGCGTTTGATTCTCATGAATTAAGCTACTAAATATCTCACGAAACTCTAACCATTCTGAAACACTTCCTGAATATTTAGGAATTGAAATGGTAGGAAGCCTAAACGATGGCGTATTACACTGCGAGCTGCAATTTGAATGCCCTGATCTTAAGCTACCAGCAGGCGATCCAGAACGATCTAATGCAACATTAGACTGGCTGTTGTATTCATTAATCAAATATTCAGCTAGTGAAATTGCAAAATAATAAGAATCTTCAAATTCGACTCGCTGTTGCATTTCCCGTTCTGCATCCTCACTGGCTTCTAAAATTTGTTCATGAACCGCATCATATTCTGATAACAATGTGGCTGCATTATTCAATCTTTTTTGCAACTGAATAATTTGAATGCTAGATAACGATTGATCTACCTCGTAAATTGCTTGCAACGATTGCACGTATTTTGCGAAACTCGTAAGCTTGCCTTTGATAGAGCCACGTGCCCTAACAAGCGAATTCATAATTGTTGAAATGAAAACAACTTAAGGATGAAAACTGTTCGTACGCCACTGGCGTGAATTTTGTACGCTTCTGGTACGCGGACCCAACGGGTCAACTATCTGTGATATTTCAGGCAAGATGCTACGCGTGGTAGCCTTACTACTTGCAGAATCTGAAATATTCTTTAATGATAAAACCTTTCGCACGCCTCTGGTACGGATTTGGTACGCCTCCGGTACTCGGAATGAATCACGACGCGAGACTGTTTTAACAACGCAAACGGCTCTGCAATTTGAAAATGCAGGGGTTATTTTAATCACGCATGGACAAAGCAACTTGGCATTTTACGCGATTACCTTGTTTATATAACTCATAAACCATTTGTTTATGCTATAATACACAGCTGAAATTAAGCACACATGCAAACACAGACGAAATAAACCAAATTTATGCATAGGAAATCACAAAAATAGGAAATTTAGGCTTACATTGATATTGGTGTATGTGCCGCCTTGCCGGTTTTCCTCGTTGCTGTGGTTCGTACTACCGTCTCGCCCGCAGCTGCAATGCCCACGTGCACGAACTTGGCGCCAAACTCGGCGTTTGGCTATCTCGCTCTCACGTTGATAGCACCGTCTGCTGTCTTCCTTCCTCTCGTTATGAATGAATTGAACACGATTGAAACTGCTTGTACTTGCCAATGACCAATGTTGTCGAATGCTGTCGCTGTTGATTGGACTCGCAATGACCTAATGTGGTTTAATCCTGGCTCTGTAGGACCAATGTTGTGGAGCCTTCTCAGTTTTCCGTTATTTGGAAAATTCCTGATTGCCAGCTCGCCTTGGAATTTGTGGACTGTATGAATTGTAGGTTTCACTGAATTATACACACGTTGAAAAGCCGGAAATATGTTACTTTATTAGCAATAAACAACACATTGAACACAAATATTTGAACATTTACAAAGAATTAGGTTTCGGAGTGCGGACCGGTTCGCACGCTGCCACGTTGACAGATGGAACGTAAGTGAGTTTTTAGAAGCGGAAGACCGCCAGGCAGTCTACTGCGCACAGTATGAATTCAGAATGCAAGAGAGGCGGCAAAAGTTTATAAAGTCCTTAACACAAATATTTTGATTGTTCTCGATACAATGTTTTAATGATTGGTTTTTCTTTTGAAGCAACATTCCAGGTGCTAATAATTCAGGTTTTCCACAGCAAAAATAGAAACAGTTAGGTTATATTGCAATTTATCCCGTGCGATTCAAGATATTAGATTTGAAATACGAAATCGTAGTATTTTTATTTCTTTGGAGCTTTGTCAAACCTGACGCCTAAATTAGACCTTATATATATTGCTATAGCCCCTATTTATAGAAAACTATACCTTCAAAATATTTCTTTTATATTTTTTTAATGATATTTAATATAATCAAGACCTCTTATCTCATTGGGCTGGGTTCATCGAATCTAGCATGCTATCTAATATTGCAATGAAAATTTTATAACCTCAAATTAACTTTATTTTTGAATGTCAAAATTTACTTTTCAAACTCTCACACTAAGGTATACCGACAACTATGCTTTTACATTTGACTTTTAAAATTTGTTGACTTTTCTCAATAATTTTTACTTCAGTTTCCCTTAATTACTTTCAACATTGACAGTATTCAAAACTTCAATATAAACTTACTTTAACAAACCTGTTTTCTGTTACTTACGTCCTCACCACGCACAACACTCACCACCAACGCCCTTCTCGAACAGATTACACCTTCAAAACATCCAACAGCCAATCCTTCCTTGTTTCTGTAAACCGATGCAAGCTCCAAACTCCTTCAGCTGCTAGTGTCAGACGTCACAAACTAGCTCCTACCTTTAGCCCTGAAAGTTACTGAAAAAGAACACTTTTTTTCAGCCGCTTCCGCTCCTCCTGGTCCAATCACCACAGCCACCGATTCCTGTTGTATGCATGTACCATCAATCCAATTCCCGTCACTATTCTGCTCGCTCGATCACCTCCAAACTACTCATCTGCCTCCAAAACCTTGTCCTATTTACTGCTGCAGTCCACAATCCTGCTATCACACGATCTATTTTTCCAGGTAAGTTTCTCTCCTTCTGTTATTTTCAACTATTAACTTTGTCCAATTTATTTCAGGTATGCTGACAGCTCAAACTTGATGTTCCAAGTATCGATCCAATTCTTCACAAAACCAATATGAAATTACTTCCCATCACTTGTAATCCAATATAATAAATCCACTTTCAATCGATGATAATTATTTTTGCAAACCAATATTACAGTAACTATTTTCTTTGCTTTTCATCTTACTATTCATAATACCATATTAAATAAATAATTTATGCAGAAATTCCATTTAATTTTTAATATTTAATTTTCCATAAATTTTCTTACAACTGCATTTTATGAGTACTTATTTGGTAACTGTTTTATAAACAAATTTTTGTTATCCACTAGTAACGATTATTTATGCACACTCTTTAATTAATTTAAATAATAATAACAATACATCATTTTCTTAACAAACACAATTGTCGATGTAACCTTAGTTTGAATTTTTTATTTCATTAATTATTTATTTCAATGCATTCAAATCAGCCTACCAGTATTTTTTTAATCCCAATGAATAATGCAACCAGATTTGATTTTCATCAATTAATGTTAAAATTTTTATCTATTAAGACTCAATTTCTGTAACTGTCCAAATTTACTCGTTCAATTTTCAACATTCCTTTATTATGATTTCTGCCCATATCATGTATCATAACAATATTTTGAGATTTGGTTAATTGTTTTAAATTGTACCCACGCACTCAACGATTGTTAACTGAGTTAGCCATTGAAAATTTATTTAGTGATAGATTGGTTACCGGGCAATAACCGTTGTGCTGTTGTGCACGCTAAATGTTTTTCCGGCGTTTTATTACCAAGTGTTCTAAATTTAATGTGCTAGGCCGAAGCTGAATATTCGGCAATAGAACTTCAATCCGTTATCTCAATATATTCAGTGCAGGTGATTTCGGAGGCTTTCACGGCCATAGTCATTAAGTACAAAAACGACTTCCGGGATTGGACCGTGTCGTTTGTAAGTTCGAAGAACTCAACGTTTCGCCCACTTTCGTAAGGGGCTTCATCAGTAGAAAAAAGCAAAAAGAGCACAGTAACTCAACGTGTAAAGCACGCCAGAGGCGAAACTCGACAGAGCTCTGGCTCTTCGTGCTCTTCTATCCCTTCCCTTGCAAAAGAGTTTCGCCTCTGGCGTGGTTAACACATTGAGTTACCGTGCTCTTTTTTCTTTTTCCTCCTGATAAAGCCACTTACGAAAGTGGGCGAAACGTTGAGTTCTTTAACCTCAATAATGACACGCTCCAATCCCGGAAGTCGTTTTTTACTTAATATTTAATGCACTTCTAGTATATGTTGATGTACTATTGCCCTATTTTTTTTTATTTTGTTTAGTTTGAAGGCTCGAACATGCATGTTTATGAAAATATTGTATATTTGTTCCTTCTACCCGAGTATAGCCGGTTACTTCTATTATAAGGAGGGCGAAAAACGAAACGGAGTCATTTCAATTCCAACCGTATGCAAAGACCATTGTTCGGTTCCGAAATAAACCCATTAAACGTTAAATAGCGTTTTATAAAAATAAATAATCAACCATATTATGGTAATTAACAGGTTCTTTTAAATAAATGGCTTACTTCCCAATTGCATAATACTTATGCATTCATAACAAAATTATATTTAAGTTTTACGTTTCAAACCGTTTTTACTTTCCTCGTCTGATACACGAAGGAAGTATTGTAATCGTGTAAAAGTCAACTTCCGAGATTTCTTCAGATCTTCACGTTGCAGGGTCCCTATATGACGAAATAGTTATTTACGTATAGAAGGCCAGAAGAGTAAGATTACACCCGCAGCCAAAATTTGAGGCCCGACGGAGGATGGCCTTTATTTGGCTAAGGGTGTAATCTACTTCCGGCGTGAGGTACGTACAACGTTTAACGCACAACTGCATGGAACAAACACAGAATAAATTTAGGTTTTTTTAATGCCAAAATTTGCTACCACAGTTAACGTGCCGGGCCGTAAAACAATTTGCGGGCCGTAAAGTTACTTTACGGCCCGCGTTTTTATTTTACGGCCCGCAAATTACTTTACGGCCCGCCGACGTAAGTTGTACTTTCGGTTGTGGTAACTAAGATGTAAACCTTCATTTTCGGCCAGGTTGTGCGTATAATAAATTTTCTCAATTCCGTCGGTCTGTCTTTCTGTCCGTCTGTTGGCGGTATAGCTCAAAACGTATTTGTTAGAAAAAGACGGTAATTAACATGTGGATTAGATGTGTCTACCAGCAATTTGATCAAGTTAGTTTGTTTTGTGACATTGTCAAAACAAAAAACAAAAATTACCGGCGAAAGCATTTGCCCTTAATACATTATTACTGACAAAAATCGACATATTTGGGATCCAACATATATAGGGTGAACATCGTTGTGGCTTTATCACTGCGACTCCATTGCGAGGAAAGTTCCGTTTAGAGTGTTATATGTTAAAGTACTAAATACCTCCAAGCATTTTATTTAGCGAAAAATTTAAGAAAAATACTTACATCAATATAAAACATGCAATGAGCTGCTGTTACTGCCCAGTATCTACTAATTATTGCAGCTCCTCCTCGGAAGTCGTCTTGATCGAAATGTTTCAATATTATGCAAGCCATAGAAGGAAAGTCTTTTATATTTGCCGCTTTACCACCTATTATGCGATTTCTTGTTGGATACCGTTGAAAATGATGTTTTTTCCTCATCTTGGGTCTATGATTTAGGAAATAATTTCCAAACTGTATCAGCGGTAATTGTAAATCCAAATGATCGCCCATCACTACCAACTCTGGTTTGAATGCTGTTGGAAACTGATCTATTTTTAAATACTCAATAAATGAAAATAAAAAGTAAGGCAATACCTTATGAGTCTTTCAGTTAAAGCTTCTTTCAGAAGCAAATTTGAAAAAAAAAACTAAACTCTATGCTTAAAGAATTTGACTACAGATTTTAATTCTAAAAAAAATTAGATGTATATCATAACGCATTTCACTAACCTGTGATGTTGTTTTGGAGTAAATTCAGTATAGCAAGTACATATATCAACTTCATGACATTGAACAACAGCCTACATAATCTTGAAAATTTAAATATAATATCCTTAGTACTAACGACAATAAAATTTTACAACATAATAACAATTTTATTATACGTGTAATTACTTAGATTGTGAGTTATAGTCATTTGTTAGATTTTATAATTAACATAATATAGTTGTACATGCGAGTCAGAGTTTGTAGTCGACTTGTTCATTCACTTGTTAATTATTAGTGACAGTTGAATGAATAGATGAACATGATTTTGGTTTCACTGCTGATCACATTTTTCTAACAGGTTGTACCGCCCTACACGAAGCGTTTGACAAGGCCTCGACTAGCACTTTTAACTCTCGGCAGAATATGCGTGGTGTAAGGATCAGCTTAAGAAATGCTTCGAGCTTTTCCAATTGAACAGTAGATTAATAAAAGAATTGGGCGCTATGTCGTTATTCACAACAAATAAAACAAACCTAGCTATCAAAATAAATCAACACCTACCTTGTAAGCTTCGCTGCATACCTCAATCTAAATGTAGTATGCTAGCAGCAACAAATACTAACAGTAACAGTCAAAAGAATATTCAATATCCTGCAAAAACAAATCAAAGTTGGCGTCACCCAACTTACACACACACATGTAATTGTGTATCGGGACAAAACAGACAAAACATTTTAAAAAACTTTAAATCGCAGTAGCATTTCAAAACTCGCTAGTTATAGATTAAATTACAACTTCAAGCTAACAATTGTGCAATCGCAAATGGCATAAACATATAACGCCAAGGGGGCTGTCTGAGATACAGTATACACACTTTTTCAGAAATTTCGAATTATTTAAGTACTCGCATTTTTGCGGTAATAACAATTGAGCCAAAGATTCATATGACACGCTCAGTTTGAGTTGCTAAGATCTTAGTAAGAACTGACATAAGTTTGCGGTATCATGCCTTTGTCGATAAAAAACAGAGCTGATAATGGCATGTACTTACAGTGTAATTAATGATGAAGTCCAGCGATCGGCAGGAGAGTCCTGTTTGTAGCATTTTTTTATGAAGACTCAAAGCCACCTGACTGCATGATTCTTAGAATCCCAAGGTCGACGCTCGAAAAAAGAACTAGCATCAAAAGGAAGGAAATTCCTGGCTACCTACAGGCGCGAATTCGGGAAACTGGTTAGCTTAAGGAAGAGCCAAAACGTTAGCTCCGGAATGCTGAATTTAAGCCTTCGTGAGAGCCCAAATAGCTGCTTGATTTGTGAGGCAATACTAGCGGTTTCTAGCCCATACTAAACGGCTTAAATATTGGAAAATTAGAAAACGAAATTATGCACGCAAAAGCATTCTTACCGATGATGTTCACGGCCTAATTTAGAAGACGCATCGCAGCGATTTCGATGAGCGGAAGCGCAAAGCAGTCCAGCCTAAATAACCAAAATTAATACTCAAATAATAAAATTAGAAAAAATGCTCTTACCAACGCTGGAAGCGCCCTCGCGAACAATGCTGCAAGCGGCTTCGTTTGCTTGAAAAACAACAGCCTCTCGGAAAATCAATACTATACAACTATTGCACTGTTTTCACAGTCAACGTGGATCGAAAATCGACAAGTTCAGACGTGCAAATGTGCAGGTGTTTATCGCTCCGCACAGACGCCTGCTGCGATTAGCTTGAATTCTCTTGCTACAAAATATAGCTACAAAGTGGTCCAAAAATTGGTGTTAAGTGCATTAAGGCGCTTTTGAAATAAAATTGAAACGGGGCGTTACAAGGTTATGGGCTCAGGAATACTAGGTTTAGCTACCGTGAACTTGATTTGAAGAGCCATTGACAACGAAAAGTACAAAGAACGTTTGCGCAAGATAAATTCTGAAAATCGATTATGAACGTCACAAACGTATCGAAAATTGAGCTTCTGAAGAGAGATAACTGAAGGGTACAACGGTACAAGAATAAAACAAGGAGAGTTCATTTTTATTGCAAACTGAGTTATGCAGCAATAACGGTTGCCCTTGAGGTGTTATATACCAATTCGAGGGTTCATAAAACACAAAGATATTAACGCATTTAATTAGTTTGCCTCTACAAGAACGAAACGTGGAGCGGAATCTATTAATTGGAACAAAAAAAGAATATATTATACCTGTTATAAGAATATAAACATTAAAAATATATTCAATAATAACTAGAGTGGTTGCCATATCTCAGCGGCCCTGCGCAATGATCGAAATTCTGTAATTACGTCATAAGCAAGGCTACAGACCAACCTGAAAATATCGTTTGCTATTGTCGTGCTTATAAGTTAGTTTTTGCGTTCTTTATCTACTTATATTTCCGTTTATTGTAAAAACAGTTTTTTCAAGGTTACAGGGCTACAGCATTTTATTGCAACTGTAAGTACATGTGTCGAAGTTTAAGATTTATTGAATACTTATTAAAATTGTTTATAGGTTAAAATAAGCTGTACCTGAGATTTGCAACTTTCTGGGCTACTTTCTTATTTAAGACCTTTGAAGCCACTTGTGGTACAGTAAGTATAATGTAAAAATATAAATCTTCATAATAATTTTACTAATTTACTTTTATTTACAGATAATCATTGTAGAATAATGAGCAACGCTAAAAGAACGGTTCACAAATTATTTACAATGTGTATAAATTTATGAAAAAAAAAAGATGCAGATGAACTTGTTATTCCGTTAAGCAATTTGGTCGAAAGGGTGTCGGAAGCAACTGGTGTTGGAATGACCACCATCAAAAGAATTATTAAGGAGGGCAAAACGTAACCAGTAGGCGGCAAATTTCCTTCCCCAAGGAAAAGCATTAAAAAAAGCCACCTACGGTCTTCGTTGGATGAGTTTGAAAAAGAAACTGTGCGAACAATTATTTATAGATTTGCAACTATTCATAAAAGAATACCAACGATGCAAGCCGTATTTGAAGCAGTTAAAGATGAAGGCATTAATTTTATTAGGAAGATACGTTCTTTTAGAAGATTAGTACATAAAATAGGATTTCGTTGGAAGAAAAGCCAAGATAATCGACAAGTGCTGATTGAGAAAACAGAAATCCGAGCAAAACGAATCGAATATACTTGTGAAAATTAAAACAATACAAAGACGAAGGTAGGAACATTATATATTGCGATGAAACCTACTTACATAGTTTGCACACTGTACCTAAGGCTTGGGATGATGGTTCTAATAAATGCATGAAGTCACCAGTAGGCAAAGAACAACGCTTAATTATTGTGCATGCTGGCGGTAAAATAGGTTTTGTTCCGAATGGGCTACTGATTTTCACATCGGGCCTTAAGACTGGGGACTACCATGACGATATAAACAACAAGAATTTTTCCAAGTGGTTACAAGAAAAATTCTTACCAAACGTTGAATAAAACTCTGTGTAGGTTATCGATAATGCATCGTACCACAACGTAACAACAGAATCAAATCCAACCTCGGCTTGGAAAAAAGAAGACATGAGGAGATGGCTTATGGAAAGAAGCATATGTTTTCAAATAAACGATACCAAAACAGAATTATATGCAAAAATAAACCAGCATAAACCAAACAACAAACAGTATGTAATTGATAAATTTTTAGCCGAACACGGTCACGTGGCATTGCGATTGCCCCCATGTCATCCTGAACTCAACCCCATCGAAAAAATATGGGCATTAGTAAAAAATCATGTAGCTGCTCATAATACAACATTTAAAATGGACGATGTATGGAAATTGGCAGAAGAAAAATTTAATGTCGTTGGTGCACAAGAATGGGCAAACATTTGTTCACATGTGGAAAAGATCGAGGAGGAATATCTTGCCAGGGAATACATATTAGATGATGTGGAGGAACTTATTATAAGGGTCAGTGATAGCAGTGACGATTCGGATATGTATTTGTCTTCGGATGATGAAGACGATTTAGGTTGTCAGCCATTGCAATAAAATAATTTTTACGTGCATTGTATTTGCATTTAATTTGAATTTATGTATAATTTTTACTCGTGTAGTTGTATTAAATGATTGTATAATTGTGTTGTAATTCCATTACATTTTAATTTATTTATATTTTTTTCTTTTGTAAATTGGTATTCGAGATCACACAAATTTAACCTTTGTAGTTTTACACTAGTGGATGGTTTTTATAATTAAAAAAAGCCGACCCATATAATTATGTGTAGCACTTGATAATATCAACTCTTTTAGAAAAACTTGAACAACTTCATTCTATCATAGGAAATTTGTGGGAAGACGGACTTTTATTTTATATTTAATTCTGTTTTTTAATAATGTTTATTTTGATAAACAAAATTTTAACTTTTATTAAATTTTAATTCAAGTGATTTAATTTTATCAAATAAAGACGAAATATTGACACAACCTATGTTACACGATTAATTACTCATTAAGACCCCATAGGATGCTCGTAGCAGTGTTCGCCCCTGCACGTACCCAACAGCCCAAATGCTTCGGCCAGAACTCAGTCGCGAGGGGGGTTCACAGGTTTAGAGTGCGGTTCGGGGTGAAATGCCACGACGGGGTGTCGATATTGGGTTATTAAGACAAAGTTAAGGGGCGCCACGACCTTTGGAAGATGTTAAGATTGATAGATAACTGACGACCGGTCAAAAGTCGAAAACCAATCGCCGTAGCGTTGCGTTGCACTCCAAGGGGTGTTCCCACGGCACTGGCTTTTACACCTACCTTTTTGGTGTCCTTTCTCCAGTTGCTTAGGCCCTGTACAAAGGAATACATACACAACGTCGCAAGAAACTCAATTCTTGACAGTCACAATAATACACAGATAATTGAAATGAAAAGCAATACGTAAATTAAAAATGGGTACTCTATTACCATACTAGTTACAGGCCCGAAAGCAAGTGTTCAGGTAGCAAATGCTACAAATTGGGGTTAGTAAACAAGTACAACACAATAAGGGCTGAAGGCCAAAGGAGCGGCCCATCCACTAAAAGTAATGATCACCTAGGTCCCGGAATACGCTTGTTTAATTCGCCAAATGGCTCACTACCATTCCCGGAGCCAGGCTCCCATAAACTTATGCTGAAGGCTTATATTTGCAATACTTGAAAGTACATAGCGGGTCGGGCAGGTAGGACACGGCCCACAAATAACATATACGACAACTTGAGAGTTCCGGAGCTTCGCACGCCACTGTATTATACGCAATTCACTGTTTATTAATTCTAGTACAATACCTTACGTCGTCGCTAGGGCTCCAAGCAACTGGGTTGTTGAAGAGCTGATGCCGGGAGATCTCGGCCTGGAGATTCAACGCTCTGACGATGCTCTCGTACAGAAGCGGGTTGCGATAACAGCTTAGATGCGGCAGGGGTTGATAGGCAGATAGGGACGGTTGACCAGCTTACTCGGGGGATTGTGGCAGATAGATCCTTCGGAGAAGTAGCAGGGTGGAGCCAAAAGATAACTCACAACTGCTCACCCTGTATATTGATGCTTTGTGTTCGTTCCTGTCGCAAATCCGCTAACATGAGCGAGGAAATGTACACACCGGTACTTGAAACTTTAAGGAACGAAAAGCACTTGTAACTGCACATAAGTCCGAGGGTACAACACGCCCCTAAGAACTAAAGGGGTTGTTCTTTGTTCTTAATTTAACTTGCACAACCGTGCGATAGGGAAGCTTAATTTGGACTCACTACCATTCCCGGAGCCAGGCTCCCATAAACTTATGCTGAAGGCTTATATTTGCAATACTTGAAAGTACATAGCGGGTCGGGCAGGTAGGACACGGCCCACAAATAACATATACGACAACTTGAGAGTTCCGGAGCTTCGCACGCCACTGTATTATACGCAATTCACTGTTTATTAATTCTAGTACAATACCTTACGTCGTCGCTAGGGCTCCAAGCAACTGGGTTGTTGAAGAGCTGATGCCGGGAGATCTCGACCTGGAGATTCAACGCTCTGACGATGCTCTCGTACAGAAGCGGGTTGCGATAACAGCTTAGATGCGGCAGGGGTTGATAGGCAGATAGGGACGGTTGACCAGCTTACTCGGGGGATTGTGGCAGATAGATCCTTCGGAGAAGTAGCAGGGTGGAGCCAAAAGATAACTCACAACTGCTCACCCTGTATATTGATGCTTTGTGTTCGTTCCTGTCGCAAATCCGCTAACATGAGCGAGGAAATGTACACACCGGTACTTGAAACTTTAAGGAACGAAAAGCACTTGTAACTGCACACAAGTCCGAGGGTACAACACGCCCCTAAGAACTAAAGGGGTTGTTCTTTGTTCTTAATTTAACTTGCACAACCGTGCGATAGGGAAGCTGAATTTGGACTCTCTCGGGAGGGAACGCGCTCGACGCAGCGTTAATTTTATAATTGCGTCATGCGTAAAACTTTCCATCGTTGGGCATCTCACTCAGGTGCATAAAGAATCTATTGTTCGAAGTGCTGAATTGCATTGTCCAAAATGTAACAGGCAACCAAGCGCGGGGCTTCCCCGTGCATAACGCTCGTCTGGCCGGCGCCGAAATCTGATATTCACGACTTCGCCTTTTAACTTGAGGACTGAACGCAAACTCCATC
Organism: Agriotes lineatus; assembly: GCA_940337035.1. Taxonomy (NCBI): domain Eukaryota; kingdom Metazoa; phylum Arthropoda; class Insecta; order Coleoptera; family Elateridae; genus Agriotes; species Agriotes lineatus. Next base: position 52,948 of record CALNHX010004876.1, on the reverse strand, counting down.
TGCAAGCGATTTGTTAAGTCACTTAGCGGGGTTTCTATGGTATGATCATGCGTTACAGCGTTCGCCTCGGTATTGAAGCAAATGCCTTATTTAAGGTACTTTATGCGACAGATGTCGGTGCCTGGCCTGCAAGTGCGTCAAACAGTTAGATAATTAGGGAAATATGCCCGATGGCTTGAATTATGCTGCAATACGCGGTAGCAGAATACGGAATTGTACATAGATTGTTAACGGAAATCGGGAGTCTTAACACCTATTTTAAATTTTGCGCCTGCAAGCTAGCCTGATGTTTTTAGGTTGTACTGAAAACACCATTTGGGCGTCTCGCTCTACAGTTTTCTCCGTTGCTCCACTGCGCATTTGTGGTCGCTGAGATATGGCAAGACCTCTACAAACTAATACCATTTTACTATATCAGTACTGCCTGCTTGATCGAAATATCACTCATAACAGCCAAGGCCATTAAAATTTAGCAGCCGCGGCCGTTATGACCGTTGCTACACTACTAAATTATGTGCACTGTTTGAAATTATTTGAAAACATCCGTTACCTACTACCTTACCAAATTACATGTGGGACTCAGGTTACTAATAATGTTTATTTATATTAAAATCAAAAATTTTTAAATTGGCTACTTTTAGTAGATATTACGAAAACTGTTAAACAATATACGGCCGATATTACATATAACTGACTCGGATAATCTATTAGCATCGGCCACACAATTTATCCTTGTCAGTTATATGCTCAATATCGGCGTAATACCGTTAAGTACTATTTACACAAATATAGTAAACAGAACAGTAGCCCAATAAATGAAAGAAAATGTATCTTTATTAAAATTGGGAAGAAAGGTAATATGGTGCGAAGGCTGAATTAGAAATAAACGTTGTTAGCAGTATCAAGCAAAATCGTTCCTAGAGAAATTCTAAACAAAACACAAACACAACTAAAAAAATTCTGTAAAGGGCTTTCTTTAAATGGAAAACTCCTTGCGTCGATGGCTGCACTTTTCCGTCCCTTTAAGATGTTCATACGGTATGTGTTGGATCCAAAAACCCTATTTTCGTCAAGCGTAACACCTGAACTATGTGCAAAATAGTACGTCTGCCTATTCCCGAGTTAAAACAAAAGTAGACAACATCTTATTTGTTCAACCTATACAGGGCGGTACACATTTCAGAACCACACCATTGGTATCTTGAAAACTGTAAGAGATACAAGGTTAGTAAAATTAGTCAAAATTTGCACGATGATCGGAACACCCCACAGTCATCTTAAAATTTGGCCATAGCTTAATAGATATAACGGAAGAACCAAAATTTCACTTTATCTTCTTTTTGAAATTAGTCGAGCACTATTCAATCATTTTACGGGAACCATATTTTATTTTTTTACTATAATTTTGTGTATTTTTTATGGTTATAATAATGTATCACTTATACTATTTAATGGTAAATTTTAGTATTTAAAGAAACACATTATTTTTAATTTCATCTCAGCCTTCCATGACTTGTTGTCATAAAGTGTCAAACAGTGTGAAAGTTGTTGTAGTTTAGTGTTATAGAGACAATAGTTCTGCATATTTCTTAAATTGCACTTTTATACTACACAGAACCTTCTTTTAAGAACTAGAACGAAACTTATGCAAACACGGTTGCTTGAAGAAGAGTCGTCCAAAAACCTATAGAAGAGATAATGAAGTTGAGGAGAATGTTTTGAGCTACGTTAACTATTATCCAAACACTTCAACAAAGAAAGTCTCTTCACACTTTGCTATTAAGCGTACAACTGCGATTAGGGTGCTAAAAAAATATAAGTATCACCCTTATAAAGCCCATCAAACCTTGATTCTATACGAACCTTATTTCCGCTTAGGCCATATATTAACACTTTGCAATTCTTTTATATTCAAAGAAATTCAATTCTGAATGGGGCTTTGTTCCTGCACGCTAGGTTGCAGCTTAGCTTATAGGATTCTTAGAATTTTTGTTGTTCAGGCAGGCCCAAAACTTTTTCGCAGTTTCAGGCAGAACCGCTTAGTCAGAATTTCGTCACCGCAATGTCTTTCCCATGTTTTCGCATAAGCGAAAAAGAGAACGCAGATAAGTTGCGTCTGCGTGGTCTCATTTTCGTTTTCGCACCGTTGGCCGAAGCTTCACTCAGCGTCTGGACGTTGTGTCTGCGGGCCGGCGTTGAATTGTGGAGTCCGCGTAAAGTCTAAATTGTTAGAAGTGAAGGTGTATGTTAGCCGTCGTCAAGTCGGTCAAGTTAGTGTCGTAAAATGTTTAGCCAAGGGCCCTTTTCTGTACCGTGGAGCTGGTATCTTCGAATTTACGCTAATGGCGGATTATTAAGTAAAAAATCCCGTGAGCACGCTAAATAAGTATCGTAGTGAAGTAACCAAGTACCGTACCGCATCTACCTGTCGTAGGGTGCTTCATTCTTCCCTTCCGGGGATTAATATCGTCACGTCTGCTTGAATACCATTCTGTGAAGTTTCCAGTTGTTTCCTTTATTCGTGGCACTGGTCTGGGGATGCGACCTGCAGGTGATGCGAACCAAAGTAACCAGTACATCTGACTCCCTATCAAGGTATATGTTAACCCTTAAATTTACAGTGATTTTGTAACACGGCTTTTTGCCTAGCTCTACTCTCTACTGAATCATTACATTACAATGCCCTGGGTCGCTAGCTTATTTAGTCGGTGAGGTATGAGGCTCTATTAGCATCGTCAGTGTGGCTAAGGGTAAGCTAATATTGTTTGAGGTCAGCTCGTTGTCACCTAGAATATTGTACTTACAACTGCAACCACTACCAGTAAAAAAACCCAACAGTTTACATGAATACATATAACAGAAACATAGACACAAAAAATACATATAAACAAATACGTAAAACAGTTGTGCACAGTGTATGGAAAAATACCTTAACTAGATATTTAAAGTTCAGTTATTCATGCAAAGCCAAAGTCCACGAGCGAAAGGTATAAAATAATTTCGCTCACCCGTAAATCTAACACGAAGTTATTGATTCTTTAGGATGCGTCGATGCTTGGAACCCCTGGACGCCGAATCAGCAAATGACGTGATAAATGTGTAATAGTTGCCGGTACTTCCCCGTTATATGGGCCGCGGACACATTGCTCACAGTTGCGCAATTATTCAGTAAAACAATTACGAACAATGTTGTAATTGTATTCTTATTTCGTAGCTCGGTTTCAAGCAGGAACTAACCTTGTTTTTCCAATCCGTCCCCCAAGAAGCCGGGAATAGCGCTGGGTGCCTCTTGATGCCGAAATCGCAGCTTCTAGCGAAGTCGAATTGGAACACCGCGGCTTCACTTATAATGTGCTATTTCACTTGGATAGCCTGTACCTCGGCTAAAGATGCACGTCGTCGGCGGTTTGCACGCGCAAACCTTCAAAAACACTTTTAAAAGGCCAATCCGCACTCTTTACGAGCTTGAGGGCCGAATGAATCTCCTGCGTTGTGGCGATTTTGGCTGTTCTTTGTTCTCGAGAGCATAACGCTGGCTCTGCACATTCCCGCACGTTATCACTAGCACGTTCGCACTCGGTGCCTTATAGTACGCGGCCGCCTACACAGAGTTTCTTACTTATACTATGCTGTTGCTTGAATAAAACATATACACCGTTCAGTAGTTATTTTCCCGGTAGGTAGACATGAAATTTTGTTTTTATGTTTAATACAATTAAAACTCCCTAAAATCTCTTTCTGGCACTTTGTCAGAATCAGCTGTTAAGTACCGGAGGCTCACGAAAATGTCTAATTTGACATTTTGAGGTTAAACGTGTTTGGTTACTATTTGCCAATTTAGTTAATGCGTAGCAATTTTTACTGTAGAGTTTAGTTCAGTAAAATACACACGTTTGTGGAAAACAATAACCTTCCTTTATTTATATTTAAACAAATAAACAAATATACACATGCACACATCCGTTAATATTACACAATGCAAATACGAATTGTAAGTAGCCCCGTTTTCGTTACTGACTTAGCAAAGTACGCACAAGCGCATGTGAGGTGATCGAACTGATCTGGGACAACTGATATCGGAAGCTAGGCTACCCGAGTTTATATAACAAGTGTTTGAATGGAAGGAGCCCCGTCTATTCTTTCGGATACAATAGCATTGTCCAGCCGACCCTTTGCTCTATTGTGACAGGCAAGGGATGGCTTCCGATAATAAAATTGCATGTGCTTCTTTCATATTCCAGAATTTATGACTATATTGTGACCAGGGTTGGTCATTGCTGTCTACCAGGATATTTACGTAACCCTTTTTTTGTCCTGGGGTACCTTTACGCTTGTGACATCCGTCCTGCTGTTTTTCAAATTTATACTTTGGCGTTTTTGACGAGTTAGTCTGCATTGTTTGCGTGACGACACAAATCAAACTTTCTAGACTGCACCTCGCGAACACTTTGTTCGCATATGTCGCACTGACTTTTTTAACCCATTAGTCACTCACGTTTTAAATAGCACTGACGTTTACAGATTTAGAACTGCACTTAATGTCAAGTTTGAGTTTATGACCATCCCTTGCACGACAGGCGTTTTTAAGTCAATTACCTTGGTACGCTACACGTGCAACGTTGCCAGTGCTTTCATAATTTGTTTGCCACTAGGGATAATATTTATGGACATGTGCGTCATGGATACCTATCTGTCAACAAATTGTAATTTATACGAAAGCAAATATGCCGAAAGTCATTAAACCTGACACAAAATTACAAATTACAAAAGCCTACAAACATTATAAAGCCGACAGGCCAGACCCCAGAGAAACTGAAATCTTTGCCCGGCTTAGTGACATTTGCGATGTAAGTATTTATGCATAAAACTTAACTCTTGGTTTAATTTTGAGCTTTGTACTGTTTTAGGTATCTGAAATAACTATTAGAAATATTATTGGGCGGGACAATTTTGAAATTAAATCTTTTGGCCCGCGACCTAAAAATGATACATCCTATACAAATTTTGCATTTCGGGAAGATTTGCAACGACAGATTTAGAATTATAACATGAAAAATAATCACTTTACTTTGGCTAGACTATTAAAGAACGCACCCGAGGTCTTGTGACTTAACTCCCTGCGATGTTTTTTTGAGGCCATATTTAAAAAAATCAATTTTTCAACTTCCACTGGACAATATTTAGGAACTTCAACAAAGAAGCAGTGGAAAAATTGAAGAAATCAATAATAATGCCATAATACTCGCATTAAGATTGGAGAATAGAACGAGTTAAGAAGTTTACTTTCTTAGGAACATTAATCTCTGAAAACTTAAATTGCACACAAAAAATTAAAATAAGGTTAATAAAAGCATCGAGATGTGTGGGCGCGTTAAACAGTATAATGTCCTCAAAACAAATGTCGCGATATGCAAAACTACGACTTATAAGACTGGTATTCGACCCACAGCCAGAGCTGGGCAGTAATTGATTACTTTGTAATTAAATTACTGATTAAATTTTGTTTATTTGCCTTGGAATTGAATTACTTGTCAAAATGCGGTAATTGTTATTGGGAATTGCCATTTTTGTTAAAATTACTTTTTGAAGGTAATTAATTACTACATTCAATTACTCAAGTACTTTTGAGTAATGAAATTACTCTAAAGTATTTAAATTACTTTATTCAGTTTTTACAGTTTAAAGTGACATTATTAATTCCATAACAACCTTCATAAACAGTCTATGATTCACAAGTGAAATAAAAGTGTTTTAATTCACTAGATAATTTAAAAAGTTTCAATGAAAAACAACATATTTTTATAATTTTTACAAATATTTACATTCAATTATTCTTTCTCTTTGTAGTGTGTAATATATAATTACTAAAATTTATATCAAATCGACGATGAATGGGCATATGTAAATCTTAATTTGAGTATTTTTTTATTTTTTATTCAAAATTTCGTCAAAATTTAATAAAAACGTATATACGCCACGTGAATTAAACATTTATTAACTCAAGGATATGCTGTCACTCGCACTACGTGCTCGTGAGCTCAACATCTTTTGATGAATAAACATATGTTTAATTCACTTGGTGTATAATATTTACAAGTATTTGAATTACCTGTGGTAATTGAAATTACTCGCGGTATTTGAATTACTTTATAATAATTTAATTATTGAATTACTGACCTCGATTGGGTGCTAAATTTCCAGAATGCAAAAAATACGATAAGGTCTTATTAAGTTACATATTAAGCAAATCGGAATAGGGTCTTCCCGATTCAATATAAGCCTAATTTATGATATCCTCTGACGAGTCGAAAAGCAGCAACATTCGCATTTTGTACGACGCCTGCACAAGGAGTGCATTGGTGCGTGTATGTGTACGTTGTAATAGTGAAGTTAATATTTTACAAGACGCTAAAACTATATTTTCGGTAAGTACATTACAGATTACAATACCTACGGTAAAAATATAATTAAAAATAGCTTCATTAGACGATATTGGTTCATAATAATTATTTATTCATTTGAATTTGCTTGTTTTAAATGGTATACTAGCATATACTGCCGTCCAAGTGTTAAAGGTGGTAAGTCCAGAAAATTACGTTTTTGAGTGAGGAATTGAACTGAACGGCCAAAATCCTATAACATTTAAACAGCGTAAGACACATAAATAAAATGTACTTAATTGCAATATTCTATACATTCCAATGCAGTATGGGGTATGGTACTAATACAATTTAAAAACGCCGCATAAGTTTGCCGCATTCTTGCATTGAAAATTTTCTAAATTATCCATTCTTTGTCGCTTTCTTGCCTTGTAATGCCAATATGCTGCTTTGTATACTGGCAACTAAGGCATAATTTTGCAACTACGAAAAATTGTTTATCTACTCCAGTGGGATAAGTAACTTATTACGTCACTTTGACACTATTTCCGTTATGTAATGCAGCTCATTACAACCACTAGTGGTGTAATGAACTTCCATTACACCACTAGTGGTTTTATTACCTAACTGAAGTAGTGTCAAATAAATGACATAATGACATTTGCCTACTAAAATATTTTTAAAAGTGACAGATCTGATATTTTTATTAATGCACTTTTCTCAATTTTGGTCGGTCGTGGATAAAATTTTGTGCAATACATGTGTGATAATGCATCATTAATATATTTATGTGCTTACATAACTCGTGCTACGTACTCATTTGTAACTTACACACACGTATATTAATGATGAAGTTATCCCACTTGTATAGTAAACAACTATTACGGTCTGCTGCACCATGTTAGCTTCGATTATTATTAAAAATCTGGAATAGTGTCTTATAAAAATCATGACTTTCTTATAATTCCGATCACCTCATCCAACATTACTTCTTTACGTTGTACAGGGTGCTGCGGTGACGGACGCAACATACAAAATTACCATGCTAACTACGAGACATTCAAATATTGGCTTCTTATTGAATTTACACAAAATTCCATGTAGTTTTTTTTTAAGAACAGTCTATAGTGACCCAATTTATGTAATTGCAGATATTTTATTGCCCTAAACTTAAAATCAATAGGTATCATTAAATAGTTTGATAAAATTAATAGGTATTATAAAAGATGTAAGATTTTGAAATTTTAAGTAAAAATATGAAAACAACTTGAGCAATTTATTTGTCGAGCATTGACAGTAATTTTATGAAATACGTATTTTCTCCCGTTTCTTATACGGTGTGTTCAAAAAGAAATTACATAAGGGTTGGCCATGGAATATAACAGTAATGTCAACAACAAGCTTTAAAATTCATTAACTGTCGTGATTGAAAATTCTAAAGATTGCTGTCTTTAAAGCTTGCTGTCGACATTAGTTTTAGTTTCCATGGCCAACCCTTATGTAATTTCTTTTTGAACACATGGTATAAGGTCTCTTGAAAGTAAAAATGACTTCATTGTTACGTGCTTGAGCAAATGTATTTTGTTTTTGTATCTGATGTACGAATTCTTATTTCAATCAGCCGTTTTCAACTAGGTTTATCAGTCACCTGTCGACTTTCAACAGTCTCTGATCAACACCAATTTGATATTTTGTTTTAAAATTTTAAAAGTTAGGTAACACATTGTTTATGGCTATATGTATTACTAGGGAGGAAAGTGTATCATTCCCTCCAGCGGATGTAGTTTAATTCCCCAGCGCCAGCGTTAGCGAGAACAGTACCTAATCAATTGTAATCATGCACGGGAGTAAATCACATTTTAGTTTAGTCTAGAGTTATACATATGACACTTTTACATGTTATGATGAGACTATCTCTTGTATTCAGCTGCATTCAAAAATATTTAAATATGAAAATCAGGAGGCTAGTTGATTTATTATTAATCACATTGTCTCCCGTCTCTAATGACAACGGGAGTCAATCTATTATATTCCCTCCCACTGCCATTGGAAACCGACCAGGGAACCAAACGTATATTTTCGGGAAACGTCTAATAGGCGACAGAAAATGTCACTTTCCTATAAAGGGGTAAAATAGATATTTATGCATTAAGGGAGATATGAATATGTTTTTTCCCTGAGGTCGACATGTGTTACAGACCGAGGGTCTCTGGCCCGGGGTCTGTAAGTCAACCGAAGGTAAAGAACATGAATATCTCCCGCGGTGCATACAATATTTTATTTACTAGCATGTTAGTAACAATAGTATGAAATTTCAAAATGTCATAATGACATAAAATTAGAATATGTAAGTAACATCAAGGATTGCCTCATTGTATGGTTACTAAAACGTTATTTGTAGTCACATGGTTACCATGAGTTTGAGGGAGAAATAATTTGTAAAGTCCCTTGGGAGTTATATGAGTAGCTTTTCATATTTTGTTTCTATGACGAAAATGTACAATATCATGTTATGTTGTTAATAAATAAAAAGTATTTTCCGTTCATCGTTTATTTATGGGCTTCATTAATGTATAGGAAATCGACAATTAATCACCCTTTTGAATGAATGTTTTTTATTAATGAACGATTTTTAAAAATCGTTTATTAATAACCCCTATTAATGAATGATTTTTTTATTAATAGACGATTTTGGTATAGGTAAAGATACCATTAATGTCGAAACTTTGAGGGTCAAATTCTTTTCATGGAATAAAATTAGATTTTCTTCAAATTAATAAGATACGACCAACGAAACAATATTGTAACTAGCTCGTGTGTTAAGCGCCGATTAATAATCTGTCTCGATTATTAATCGCTCTCATTAACATACTTGTTTGTTAAATAACTATTTCGAACTGAGCCAACAAAAAATGCTCAAGTTGCGCTAGTTGGATCACCATGTAGTGTTCTTTACAAAATCTGAATAGAATTCTGCTGTCAAACCATTAAGAAATCCAATGCTGCACCCTGCATACTTAAGGTAAGTTACATATTTTCGTCATTCAGCCTCATGTTAGGCGTATCTAATAGTAGATTGTTCTACAAGTTAAGAAAAGTGAGAGTTTTTCAACATTTAATTTACGAGTGAGCGATGCAAAGCGAGTAGATTAATTTATCACAAACATGGAAAAATCACTTTTATAACATATTCAGCGTGCTATTGTTTCTAATACCATTACAAAATCTAGACAAAATAAAATTTGACATTTTTACATACCTATTCGGAAAAAAAATATTTTATCTACGACCACCACTAAAAGTAGGCCTTTTAGCGCTAGCTTTTTTCACTAAAAGTGACGTTTTATAATTTAGCGTGCTTAAAGAAATCAGCTGTTTACTTTTAGCCCATGTGCTAAAAGTGAAGTGAGGATATAAAACTACAATTTCGAACTGGAAGTGTAGTTGTAAAGTTATTCTAGTTACTTCTTGCGTTAGAGGTAGTGTTTTTGAAATCATTAAAGCGTTATGTAATAAATACAGTCAGATGTGTAGTATTAATAATTACCTTTGATAGCTGACTTTGACAGTACTGGCTTCGCAAACATTCGCCCGCATACCAAGGCCCTCTCTTTATTATGACATAAATTCTAACTGTCATAGATGCAAACCTTTGTTAAATCGATATTTATGGATTAACAACATTAAAATTAAGGTCGTAGATAAAATATTGTATGCAACGCCTGCTAAACGTCGTTTATGCACGAGACATGTTATGAAACTCAGCTTTCGGCTTCGTTTCATAATTTTCATGTCTCGTGCATAAACGTCGACTTTTAGCACTTGTTGCATAAATAGCTATTTTAAATCGGCAGTGAAGAACGTCGAAATCGTCAAATAAAATACGAGAAATCGGCAGTGAAGTAATCCATTGTTTTACGACTTTTTGTAGGTAGCGGGGCGACAGATAAACGTCAACCACGTCCACATAACATACAAAAGTTGGTTAAAATGTTGTAATTTCGCGATTTTCACGAAGTGTACGAAGTATTGAAATTCCCTCATATCGAAAACCACTCTGAGTCAAATATCTCTAAAATTCGTGTCAACCGACTAATGAACCCACTATACCAAATCTCCGTCTCGGCTGTGCGGATCTTTTGGTGAAGACCCCGCCCACTAGATCCCTTCCTCGTATTGGGGGGTGCCTAAACGTGCTGTGCAGTGTACGTATGTTAGTATGTGTACACGATTCCGGTCGCCAGGAACCTTTCTGAAGTGTTGGATCGTTTTCATACGATTGGTCCCCCGAAAATGAAGGTATGGTCGAAGGCAAAAAATTTTGTTTTTGTTTTTGATAAATAACTGGTTCATAATATTTCATTGTACTAGCGAAACGGAGTGATGCTGAGTGTCGAAGTATTCTTAGAAAGCACCGAAGGGCGCTTTTCTTGGGTGGGGGGTACCGTATATTTTTCGATTTAAAAAAAACAATGTACCCCTCGGCACTGGGAGTTCCTTTTTATCCCTCATGTGGTTTATTTGCTTGGGCCCTACAGACCTCGACAACTTAATCCACAATCGTGATAAAAAGCTCAACTTCAGTGATAACATATGTGGAAATTAATATTATAAAAAGTCCCTATACCTTCTTACTGAAGGGACTTTGTACTAAGGTATATTAGGTTTAATCGGTTTATTATAACCCAAGGAATCTATGCCCAATCGGTGGTCCATTCTGTTTGGGACACCCTGTTTAATTGTTATCTTTGAATTACTTCGACACGAAGTGTACGAAGTATTGAAATTCCCTCATATCGAAAACCACTCTGAGTCAAATATCTCTAAAATTCGAGCCAACCGACTAATGAACCCACTATATCAAATCTCCGTCTCGGCGGTGCGGATCTTTTGGTGAAGATCCCAGCCCACTAGATCAATCCCCCGTATTGGGGGGTGCCTAAACGTGCTGTGCGGGGGATGTATGTTCGTATGTGTACGCGATTCCGGTCGCCAGGAACCTTCCTGAAGTCTTGGATCGTTTTTATACGATAGGTCCTCCGAAAAGGAAGGCAACATCAACTTTTCAGCTATGGTCGTCGGAATAAAACATTTTTTTTTCTTTTTTTTTTTTTTTTTGATAAATAACTGGTTCATAGCATTTCATTGTATTAGCGAAACGGAGTGATGCTGAGTATCGAAGTATTCTTGGAAAGCACGGAAGGGCGCTTTTCTTGGGTGGGAGGTACCGTATATTTTATTTATTTACATACATCTTACATCAAAACAAACAAAACTTTTGGTTTTGGTGAACGGTGCACATAGCTACAGGATTTAATTATCAAAAAACCTTCAAGAGTGATTATGTAGGTTAGTATAGTTAACAACACATAAAAACTAAGCATTTTTGGATTACGAGTACGAATCGAACCGACATGAATGATAGTTGCAACTTGCAAGAAAGTTCTACTAAATACAACTCTATGACAATAATTTCTGTTGAAAGTAATTGAAAAAGTAATTGTTGTTGTACAATTACAATTACTAAGTAATTGGTAATTGAATTACTATTTCCTGTGAGTAATTGAATCCCTGGTAATTAAATTAGTGCATTGGGCGGTAATTGGTAATTAGTAATTAATTACTTTTTAGAAGTAAATTTACCCAGCTCTGCCCACAGCTACCTATGCATGTGAAACATGGATGATGAATGCGGCAGATCAAGACATGATAAGTAGGTGAGAGAGAAAAATGCTGCAAAAAATATTTGGAGGGACTCGGACGGAGGATGGTTGGAGAAGACTTACAAACGAAGAGGTACAAGAGAAGTATGGGCAGCCAAGTATAGCAGACTTCATTAAAGCTCAAAGGTTGAGATGGTTTGGGCATATATGGAGAATGCCAGATGGAAGAGCTACTAAGATCGTATTGCAAGGCAGAGCGCAACAAACTAGAAAAAGAGGGCAACCAAGTAATAGGTGGAAGGAAGCAGTAATGGAAGACATTGCAAGGAAAGGCATAGAAGACTGGAGAAATACAAGCATGGATAAGGGACAATGGAGACAGATTGTTCAGATTGTTAAGCAATGGGCCTAAAGTAGCCTGTAAAAGCTTTATTTATTTATACTGAAAAAAATATAAAAATTGTAATATCTAAATATCTTTGTATACAATTTATAATTACAATAAAAAGAACTACTTTCATTACACCTTTATTCCTACTCAATAAAGTATGAAACGTATTCAGAATCAGCAAGTTGTCTTTCATGAAATTTATCTTAACCAATAATAAAAGTGGCACAAAATCCAAAACCAAATCTGGCAACCACGTTTTGTACAATAACATAAAATTATCATTTTGTGTAAAATGAGCATAACCTAACTTTTGTTAACGACTGACAGCATATTTACAGGGTGAAATTCATCACCCTAACAGGCCCTTCTATCGGGAAAATAACTATTGAACGGTTTATAAGAACACATACTAATCAGGTTTATTACTAATCGTGTATATAATAAAAAGGTATGAAATATGTAAACACAGGTGGCACAAATTGGCCCGTTACAATTTATTGAGGTGAAGTTCCGTCAAGCTTTGCTTTTGTTGTTTAAAGTGTCAAACATACACTAGCGTTTTAAAGTGAATTCTAAGTCATCATCAAATTTTAATGCCTATATGTCGCCTTGCGTTGAAAGTTAAAGTAAACATTGTTGTCATGTTGTCACCACTTGAGTGACTGTTGCTATTTTCGTTCATGTAAAGTAGTTTTTGTGGTAAAACTTAACGTTAATACTGTTTTAAATGTAACCATGTCAATTGTTGTCGTTTTGTCACTTGCATTTAGTTTAAACATTGCGTCTTTAACCTGACTAACCCATTTTGCCTACCATTTTTAACTGTAACCAGTAAACATTTTCAGGTTCATTGTTATTTGCATATTTAATCATTTCAATAAATTTTTGTGCTTGTTTCAATGTACAGGAAATCAGATGAGTGTAAGTTGATGCCACCAAAGGTAGGTTTGAAGCAACTGTTGCAGTCGGTACCTCAAGTTGTGCTAAGGCAGAAGTAGAAAGTTGGGCCTACTTACTTCCACGTTCAGAGTGGGCCTACTTGTGTTGATTTTGTCGTCCCGATCTGGTCCAAATGTGGTGACGCACCCTCAATTGTGAACATCATTTACCCATTTTACCGGAATACAGCCCTATCTCAAAGGTCATAGAGAACCTGCCCATCTCCACTGCAGTTTAACCGGCAAACCTTTTGTTACCGCCATCGTAACGAAGTTGGGGCCGTGCATTTTAAGTATATTTCCCGATTATGTCGTAAAGTTTGTGCGGTAACAACTTGCTATTGACATTATTTCGTAAACATATTTTTCTTGTGTTATTTGACTGACTACAACAGTAAATTTTGTAGTAATATAACCTTGGCTGATTTGATAAAAAATAATGTTTTCTTCTTAAATACTGTGGTCAAATTTACCACGTAGCATAAGTGGCATATCATTGTAATTAGAAATAAAAAAGCGGACTATACAAGGTGATTTATAAGTACGGTCATTAAGAGTTAAGAGTAAGATTGTATGTGGAACATAACAGTGGCCATTTCGAATAAAATTGGCGATAAAACTTTCGCACTCTGCACACTGTATTTTGGAAATAGTTCGGTTAATAACATAACTTCATTATAATTTTTACTCAGTTTGACCTGATTATCACGTCTGCGAAATGTATCGATTGCTTTTTGCTTCTCATTTAAGTTATATACCGGGTGTAACACAATCATGGTACGCCCCCCCCCTGCCTTTCTTTCTTTATTTTTAAGATACATTTCTGAAACTTCGTACATCCTATGTACTAAATAAACGTCACTTTTTGACATAAAAGTAATTATTTATTTGAACTTTGCTAGCCCTTTTCATTATATTGTTAGAACGGACACTTACATATGGTGGCTCGAGTGTAACCCTTTTGTAATAATAAAATTATTTCGATATCGACATAGAGAAGTTATACTACTTTCAGAATGTGCCAGCTTCTTCTAAAAGTTCTCTTAATTTCTGAAGTTACTGTTGATGTTAGGCCCATACCTTTTGTTGAGATTGTTACGATTTAATAGCCAACCCATTTGATTTCGTTGTCTGTAGTACTTTGTAACGCCCCGTTTCAATTTCATTTCAATAGGAAGTTAATGCATTTAACATATTCTTTCGGACCACCCTATAGCTTATTATTGTAGCAAAATAACTCAGATTAATCCCAGCAAGCCTTTGCTTTGAGAGATAAACACCTGCAGATTTCATATCGCTGCATGTTTGCCAGTTTTCGATTGCTAGTAGGCGCTGGAAAACAGCGGAATTGCTCAATTAGTGTTGATTTTTCAAGAGGCACGCTTTGCGGCAAACTGTATCCGTTCTGGTTCTTTTAAACAAACAAGGCCGTTTCAGCGTTGGTAAGAATGCTCATCTAACTGTATCTTTGCGTAACTGCGCCTCCTAAAATTGACACCACTGCAGCGCGTTTTTCACACAAATAGGCAGCGAACCCCTTGGTAAGAATGTTATTCCTAGTTCAATTTTGCACTCTAATTTAATATTTAGGCCGGCAACTATGGGCTCACTGAGGGTTAATAAAATTCGGCAACTATGGACTAGGGCTACGGTTCCTATATACTAGCTTGAGAACTCTTCTGAGGCTTATTCAGTTACCCCGATTTTGGCTTCCACACGTGGACCCGGATTTCCAGAATACTCTGCCGCTTTCTGCTGCGGTTCGCTGTCTTCTTAACTAGCGACTTTGGGATTCTAAGAATTATGCAGCCAAATCCGGCTTAGAGTCTTTATGGATAAATGCAACGCACCAGGATCTAAATAAATTGTAGTGCATGCCCTTCTCAGCGTTTTTTTGTAATCGACAAAGGCAGTTGCCGCAATGTTCAGTTCAACTAAGGCCTTAGGAACTCAGACTGAAGCGTGTTTAATCACTCTGTTGGTTCAATCATTTATTGGCGCTAATGAGCGAGGATTTAATTATTTCTAAATTGCTGAAATATGCATGTATTCTGTAATCTCAAATGAGCCGCGCTCTTGACGTTGTGCGTTTATGTCGATTGCGATAGCACAGGTGTCGTCCTGAAGTTGTAATTTAAGCTATAATTAGCATTTTGTGACTTGAATATTTGGAATAGCTTTGTTTTTTATGGTGTGAGTAACAACACGGCGCCCAATTTTTTTATCATTTTTCTGTTTAATATAAAAAGCCCGAAGCATTTATTGCCTAGTCCTTGCACCACGCCATATTCTGCCGAGAGTTAAAAAAGCTAACCGAGGCCTTGTCAACCCTTCATTTAAGGGCGGTGCAATTTACTCCATATTGTTACGCATCTATTCGATTCTGATGTCTATGATACTCAGTTCATATTCCGCGCCACGCCTACTTTTTGGCTGTAACGCAGAGATTTATTTGTTACTGCTACCTGTATTTGAGTTGAGCATCTCTTTCAGATTATTTTTTAGGCCTCCGTCCAGAAACACTGATTTTGCATTCGTCTAAATCGTCTAGAAACACCCTCTTTGCATGTTTAGGCATGAAAATGACAGCTAGTGTAATTTAAATTTTGAAATTTGAAAAGCGGGTGGTAGCACTGAATCCTGAATCTGATGAATTAGGTATTGTTTTGTGATCTGCTGTCATAATGATGTCAGTCTCACCAGTTATACGACTTTTTATTGTATAAATATTGAGCTAAAGCTTTCACTTTAACCCCTGTTTTAACCATTCCTGTATCCCCGTTCATGTCATATACCTAATTGCACCCTGAAACGTAAGCGCAACCATCGATTAATGATTA
The DNA here is from genome assembly GCA_940337035.1 of Agriotes lineatus. Taxonomy (NCBI): domain Eukaryota; kingdom Metazoa; phylum Arthropoda; class Insecta; order Coleoptera; family Elateridae; genus Agriotes; species Agriotes lineatus. The sequence goes on along the minus strand of CALNHX010004876.1, from coordinate 36,736 downwards.
AGCATATAACCAACAAAAATGTGTTTAACTTTTTAGATTAGATATTTAGGATGAACTGTCAAGGAACGAACAGAACTTTATTAAATTATTAAATAGGTATGTTACAAAAAAAGAGTAATAACAATTTAACTAAACAGTAATAACGAGTAATTCATTATTTGAAGTTAAAATTAATTGTACAATTTTCGAAGTGTGACAGATTGATGTTGGGCAAATTTGTATCGTTCAACTCAAGTTGCATGTTGTGAACAGTAGAAGAATTTGTTTGAATATTTGAAGAACTATCTGCAGCATGTGGCATTGAAGAACTATCGGAAGGTTGTGGCATCGAAGTTGCTTGTTGACTGCTTGAAATTGGAGAACTGGTATGTACCTTTGAAGTAGTCCGACTAATTTGATTTGCTATGGCCATTTTAGCCCCCAGAGAGTCTTCAATGTAGGCTTCGGCAACTGTAGTGCTTTTCCAGCCACCATGCCTCTTCAGAGTTGTTATGTCCGCCCCATTACCTACTAATGCTGTTGCACTACTTCTTCTGAAGCAATGACCCGTATACTTTGTCGGATTGTCCAATTGTAGATAGCTGGCTATCTTCGAGGGCATACTCCCAAATGTGTGAATGCCCACCGGTTGTTGTGTGCATTTATTTTTAGAGTAAAATAAAAAGTCTTTCAATTGTTGTGTTTTTTGGTCTTTAAGCAATATACTTTCTAATTATACCTATCCATTGAGTTTCTGTTACACTGGAAGTGCGGGGCTTTTTTGTTTTAGTGTCAGGAATATTGATTACTATTATGTCACCTCTATCTTGGATATTTTGGATTTTCATATCGTTTAACTCGTGGATACGGCAGGCTGCACTTATTCCAATAATTAAAGCTGTCTAAAAACATTTTTTTTATTGCAACAAAAGCCTAATAGTAATTTTACTTACTTTTATCATAAGAAAATCCTCGTTCGGAGCCTCATGAATAAACTTTTCAAGTTCATCCATCTGTAATACTTTGGATTTTTTAGGTACAGTCGTGTGCAAATAAATCTGGGACAATGGTTTTTTCATATAGTTCATTTACTTGACATCTGCACTGCCAGTGTCAAATTTAAAAAACATTTCTTGACTATACCTCAAAAATAATAGTATATTATTATATGAGCGATTATGACAGCCATTATTCACGAAGATGACATTTGCGCCACAAGCCGAAGGTGCGTGGCGCAAGTCACCTGAGTGAATAATGGCCATAATCGCGAATATAATACTATATTTTATCTACTCCTATGCAATAGGAGCCTTGTGTTTATATTTCCGAATTATGACATTTGTGACAGCTGTTAACTTCAAAAGTCATTTAATAATAAGAATGAATTTTGTGATTGGCTACAACCTATTGAATAATGAAAATAGAATTTTCTGATTGGTTGCAATTTGCAAACTATTGAATAATGAAAATAGAATTTTATGATTGGCTGCAAACCGTGAATTATGAATCATAATTCATGGCCATTGTGCAGTAGGAGTAGATAATAGTATATTATTATATGAGCGATTATGACACGCCTTCGGCTTGTGGCGCAAATGTCATCTTCGTGAATAATGGCCATAATCGCGAATATAATACGATATTTTATCTACTCCTATGCAATAGGAGCCTTGTGTTCATATTTCTGAATTATGACATTTGTGACAGCTGTTAACTTCAACAGTCATTTAATAATAAGAATGAATTTTGTGATTGGCTACAACCTATTGAATAATGAAAATAGAATTTTCTGATTGGTTGCAATTTGTAAACTATTGAATAATGAAAATAGAATTTTATGATTGGCTGCAAACTGTGAATTATGAATCATAATTCATGGCCATTGTGCAGTAGGAGTAGATAAATATACTATTTTATTAGACTGTACAGTAATTTAATTGTTAAAATGTGAAAAATAGCAGTGGTGCCAACATACTGTCAGTTTGAAAGTGCAGATGTCAAGTAAATGGACTATATGTAGGTTAAGATAAGAATTGAAGAATGCCTCCATGGATTTCCTGCTACCAGAAAGAGTTATATATTTCATTTATCTGTCAAAGTTTAATGTAACTATTTCTGATAGCAGGAATTCCATGGAGATATTCTACAATTCTTAACTCAATTTACATATGAAAAAAACATTGTCCCAGATTTATTTGAACACGACTATACATACCCTTCTTTTTTTTCCCTTTAAAACCGCGATTAGCCTTGGGAAAGTTCCAATCTTAACATTATGCTTAATATTTAGTGTGAATTTAAGCATTGAAAACATCGACCACAAGGTGGAAGATTTTATTTTTTTTTATTTAGCATCAAAATAAGCTAACAAAATGTATTCATTGTACGTGCTTACGGAATTCTCAACACACCATTTAACGAAAATGTCGTATTCTTTCCAATATCGATTTGATGACTTTTCAGGTAGTAAGTTTTGAATAGCATTTTCAGCTGCTTGTTTAATATGTTCTGGTATATTATCATCCATTTTCTTGTACTTATTGTGCACCGATTACTTATGGCATCAAAATTCATAAATATAAATGTCAAAAAACAATACCTACTAGATACTTGATTTTCAATTTTAAATTCGAAACCTTACATCGATCGATAAGTATGTATTGCCAACAGAAGAAAAATAAATTATCTAGCCCCGATATTTGGACAACAAATTACCGATTTTTTTAATTTATATATTTTTTGTCGGCATTAAAAATTTTGTGTTTCACATGTACAGAAACTGTTTTGCGAGTGCTCGTACTTGAGGGCCTCGGCCTTCGGCCTCTGACCTCAAACCAGTGGCGTAACTATAAGGGGTGATATGGGTGTCAGAACACCCCCCAGAAGCTTTAGGAATAACTAAAATTCATCTTAAACAAAAAATCTAAAATTACATTTTAGTAATGTATAATTGAGTATCAATTATTACATTCGGGATTCGGACTCGACCATTTTAAAATCCGATCTCAACGAACATCCTTCGGACGTGATTGCTGAGTTCAAATTATACCGGAAAAGCCAAAATGTACAAAATCTTCCACATAAGACAGCAATGGATGCGCTAGCTACGTGCAATAATGACATGTTTTCCAAGATATTCGAGTTGCTGCAAATCCTTGCAGCGATTCCTGTGTCAACTGCAACAGCTGAAAGATCATTCTTCACCTTCAAAAGAATTTAGACTTACCTCCGAAATACAAAATCGCAATTTAGGCTGAATGGATTGGCAATGCTCTCCATTCACAGAGAACTTAAGGTGAAAGTAAATCATGAACGAGTTATAAAAAAAAAACAAGAAAACTTGAATTACTACTATAAGTTGTATTACAATTGTAATTATTTTACTGTTTATAAATAAACAGTATAGTTGCTTTCATTTCTATAGGACTTGCCGGAGGCCATGATTTAACTAACGTTTTTGTAGACAAAATAACGTTTTCATAGGTTAGAGTTATTGCAAAGACAGGCATATCTTGAAATTTCGTTTTACAAGCGAGCTAAGTTGTTATTTATTTAGCAAATAATTATTTCTGACGCCTTTTGGTTAATAAGCAAATGAAATGCCACACTAGTTAATTTCACCTATTTAAATAGACGTCTGTCAACATCAGTTAGTAAATTTTTAAATGTAACTAGATGGTCTACACTATCAAGAAGTTAAATCAAGGCCTACCGCAAGTCCTGTAAAAATAAAATCAACTATACTTTGTAACACGGCCTCTTGCCTAGCCCTACACCTACTGAATTATTACGTTACAATGCCCTAGTTCGCTAGCTTATCCAATCGGTGAGCTATGAGGCTCTATTCACATCGTCAGTGCAGCTAAGGAACACTAATATTGTTGAGGTCAGCTCGCTGACACCTGAAATGTTGTACTTACAAATGCAAACACCAACGGTAATAAAAACCCAACAGTTTACAGGAATAGATATAATCTGTAAACAAACATATAGACACACAAAGAAAACTATGCATAAAAACGAGTACACAAAATCGTTATGCACTGCACATGAGAAAATGCCTTAACTAGATTCCAAACGTTCAGTAGCGCATGCAAAGTCAAAGCTCACGAGCGCAATGCCTAAAGTAATTCCGCACACACAAATAGTTCGGACGTGAAGTTGTCGATTCTTTTTAGGACGCTTCGTTATTTGCAGCCCCTGGACGCCAAATCAGCAAATGACGTAATGCCGGCCGGTCATTCCCCGTTATCTGGCAGCGACCCACTTGCTCGTAGTTGCGCAATGGTTCATTACAACAATTATTGACAATGTTGTAATTGTTGTTGGCACGATTGCAAACAGAACTAACCTTGCTCCCTTTGGACGCCGTTGGCGTCTCCAATGCGTTGCTTCGCTTCTTGGCTGGCGCCTTGCCCAGAGCTGCACGTACCCCGTGGTGAGCCCACGGAAGACTTCACTTGGTCAATTTGGGCGCGAATCAATTAATCCGCACTATTCGTCTATTAGGGCGCGAATCTTGCCGACCTTCGCCCTTCGCAGGTTTGACAGCGAATGAGTTCACTTGCAGGCCTAAGCGTCGTTTCAAATCCGCTGCTTCTTGTTCTCCGAATTAACTTGTATTGTTAACACATTTTCTCGCGTATCACTAGCGCGTCCACACTCGGGACACCATAGTCCGCGGTCACTCACACAGCATTTCCCACTTATGATGCGATGCTACGTAAATCAACATAAGAACACATATTGCTGGGACTTATTACTAATTGGGTATATAATAAAAGGTATGAAATAGGTAAATACAGGTGGCACGAATTGGCCCGTTTCAACTTTATGGTACGCTCAATTTTCTTAAATTATTATTGTAAGGTAGATCACTCTCCCAGAACACCCCCCAGAGCAAAATCTTAGTTACGCCAATGCCTCAAACCGTACTCGCACTCGCAAAAATGCAGTTTTTGGCCTTGTGAAACAAATTACTAGTGTGCTACTGGAATTTACGAATTCTCTTTGAATGCCTGAATACAGTTGTCTTTATGTGATAAAAATCTGTTGGCGCCCTTTTTTGAGTATATTTAAAGAGCTGTACACGCTGTCTCCATTGAGCTAGTTTCGGCCGGCAATTGTATCCAAGTAGTCACAAGTAAGTGTATTTTTTTGAAAGATTAGCCAATGGTAGGGGAAGGGGGGCAAAGTGGGGTAGCGGGGCATAGCGAGGTATATGCTATTACAGCCGCAAATGATGGCCGTAGAACAACGGTAGTTTGGCGCTGAGAACAGATTTTAGTGCACAGACAACCTCCATGTGAAATAAACGTGACAGACCAGCGGCATTTTTTGTCCCACGCAATCGTAAAAAAACACCGTTATCTTAATTATTTTGTGATAACTCGCTTTGAAACTACGTAGAAAGTACTTGTGCTGCAGTTTCCAACGCCTTTGCTACGGATTGAGGGGTCCTTAAGGCTTCTTTTTATACCCATACACGGCCTAATACGAACAAAGGTAAGAGTCACGTCCATGTTTTGTTTAGCTACGTCATTTGGGGCAAAGCGGGGAAACTAGTAGGGGCAGAGTGGGGAACCAATTATTTAGTACCCCACTATGCCCCATATTTACTTTATAATAATTTATTCTAAAAAGATGTGTTTTCTTTATTAACAGGCACAATGGTGCGAACGTATAAAAGAAAAACAGAGCAGCATTCTTGGTCTTTAGAATCAATGGTGAAAGCCGTGTATAGTTATGTTTCCGGAAACATGGGATATAAAAAAGCAGCGTAAGCATACAGTGTACCTACCACAAACTACCGTTGAACGGTATGTCTTAAAGTACAGGGATAATCCTGATGAGATGCCAATTACAAAGAAATTAGGCCATTACGTAACTGTATTCACTGATGACCAAGAAGCTGATTTACTATCTTATATTAAATTAATGGAGTAGCGATTTTATGGCCTAACTTCTGCTGAACTCAGGACGCTGGCCTTCCAGTTAGCTGAAAAGAATAAAATTGCCCATAAATTTAACAGAACCGATGGCATGGCAGGGGCAGACTGGCTGAAAGGTTTTTTAAAAAGATCCGGATATTAGCTATAGAAAGCCAGAAGCAACATCAGCAGCCAGGGCGATGGGTTTCAACAGAGTTGCAGTTGGCAATTTTTTTAAGTTGCTTGAAAACGCCATTGATAAATATAAAATTTTGCCGCAACGCACTTACAATGTTGTTGACGAAACTGGCGTATCGACGGTTCCAAAAAGTCATTCGAAAATGTTGGCTTTAACTGGTAAACGGCAAGTAGGAACCCTCACTTCTGCAGAACGAGGAAAATTGATGACGACGATTGTCTGCTTCAGTTCAGTCGGAAATTATATGCCTCCGATGTTCATATTTCCAAGAAAACGAATGAAACCTGAATTACTAGACGAAGCACCGGCTGGCTCCTGGGGAGAATGCCATGAGTCTGGATGGATACAAGGTTATCTATTCATCTTGTGGTTAAAGAGATTTATAGAATGGTCGCATGTCACCAAAGAAGATCCAGTACTGTTGCTGCTGGATGGACATGCCACTCACGTGAAGAGTGTCGAAATTATTGATTTGGCCCGCGAAAATGGTGTTATCCTATTGTGCTTTCCACCTCACTGCACACACCGCCTCCAGCCACTAGATGTTGGATTCATGAAGCCTCTAAGCACCTATTACAGCAATGAAGTCAAGAAATGGTTGCGATCCTATCCACGTCGAGTGGTTACCCAATTTCAGACTGCTGAATTGTTTGGACAAGCGTTTGTAGCTGCGGCCACTATGACAACGGCTGTAAATTCCTTCAGGGCTACAGGAATTTGGCCTCTCGAACCAAACATCTTCACGGATGCAGATTTTGCACCAGCGGAAACGACTGACAACCAAGAAGCCCCAACAGATACTGCCCAGTTGGCAACTACTCCGCAACCTGCAGAAACAATAACTTCGAACTCAAGAGAGGGGCAGAAAACTCCTGAACCAGCTCTTCAACCAAACTCTCCGCAACCTGGATGCTCCAGGATGACAAATAAGATACCAAAACGATCTTCCTTTGTATTGTCGCCTGAGAATATAATGCCTTTGCCTAAAGAAGTACTAACAACGCAGCGAGTTACAAAACGAAGAGGAAAAACAGCAATCATTACAGAATCATCCTACAAAAACGAACTAGTTGCTCTACAAGAAACAAAAGAAAAAAAGGAACGCAAAAGAAAGGTGACAACGAGATCGGAGTTTAAATCACCAGAAACTAAAACTAAGAAAACAAAAACAAACAAACAAACTTTAAGGCAGCTTGAAAATCAAACCTCTGACGACGACGAAGACGATGCTGAATGTATGTATTGCGGGTACTTATAGTCTCAATCGACTGAAGGGTGGATTAGGTGCAGACAGTGCAATCGCTGGGCACACTGCTCATGTGCAGGTGAAGACGACGAAGATAACGAGGCTACGCACCTGTATGCAATGTGTACTTAAGTTCTGTTGATTTTTTATTATTGTTTGGATTATTTTATTAACATTATGTATTGTTTCAAATTTTTGTTTTAATTTTAGGTTAAGCTGATCAGTTATAAAATATTTTCATAATAATTTGTATGTTTTCTTATAAAATAACCTATACCCCACATTGCCCCACTAGCTACCCCACTTTACCCCTTATGGCGGGGCATAGCGGGGCAACTGACTTTTGGCAATATTTTTTTTATTGACACTGATTTAGAGGTGCGACAATGAAAATTACGATTGCATATAATGGGTAACATGTTAAGTAAGCAATTAAAGGTGATAGGGCAGTTCTGTAAAAATATTATGCCACATTAAATCGCTGATAAACCTTAGATACCCCACTATGTCCCCCCTTCCCCTAAACTTGTTATGATAACAAGATAATCTCTGAAACTTTTTTGTGGCGCTTCAATAAACATGCTAATTTTTTGGGTATTTCGCCAGACTACCAAATGAAAAATATTAAAACATGAATGTTTCGGAAGACAAATCTACTTTCGTTAGCAACGTCAACATGAATTAAATTAAAAGTCAACAAGAAGAATTTAAGGCGTCCCATTCCAAAACTCTCCTTCTCCACTCGAACTAATTTTACAGAAAATCCAAAAAACTAGTCCATGGTTATCTTTTTAAACTAATGACTCTGATGTTGTTCACTGGCACCATATGTGTGTCTATTACCGTTTCTGCATAAAATATTTAAAATAGAGCTGCAAATAATGTAAATATCCTGACTGTAAATTTGGATAAGACAAGTTCTGATATGACATGTTGGATTAAACTAGTTTTGGAATAGAAGTAATGGTATTTCATTTATTTTAAACAGCAAAATCTGAAACATTAATGTTGTGTTTCTTTATTTAGAAAAAGATTTCATAAAAAAAATAACACATGATCTTAGACAACTTTATTGATTATAATACATTGGAAGTTTTGATATATTATTATTATACAGTCATGACCACACCGTCCTCTTCATCGTCAACACGTCTTTCACAAAAATCGTTTGATTCTTCGTAGCCTTCATCTATAATATTATCATTTTCGTTTTCTAGCAACTGGTTGTTTTCTAGAGCACTCAGTAAGTCTTTGTAAAATTGCAACCCTTCTGTACGATTAGTAATCAAATCAACTCCAAAATGTTTCTTTAATAATTTATTAACATCTTGCAACTTTGTGGGCTTTACCACAACTCCCGACTTTATTACCGTAGGATTCATTCCACTGATCCTCTGATCGACTTTGCCACTCCGTTGTTCTAATTGTAGTGCATTTCACATTGTACGTGAATGTTTCCCAGGGTTGTCTTTAAAAGAAAAAACCTTTTCATAGAAGAAAACTTGAAATGCCATGAACCAACAGCTTTTAGATAGATGCCCGCTTCTGTCTTCCAGTCTCTTACTGGGCAATCTTTTCCCAATTCCCTAACGGTGCCGTGATCTTTAAAAATGTCTACGTATTTCCTTGGATTTGTAATCGTGGGTAATTTTTTAAGAATTTTGTCTATCCTTCCAAACACCCTGTCGGAGGGTAGAAATGAATGACCTGGAATTGGAAATACCAGTTCAATAGATTTAACAGACTCTGGAGCTAAAGTTGACAGAAAGTAGCTACATGCTCCAATAACAGTGGTATTGCGATTTTGGCCTCCGCATCCATCGGGGCACAATCTAATAAGGGAACAATGGGATAAATCGGTTTTTGATAAGCAGTCCAAAACAGCAGATGCTATTTTGTTCGACCCCTTATGGTATTCATGTTCCATCCATGAATAGATAAAGACATTTTCAGAAGCCAGTCGAGAACCTGACGAACCCACTACAATAGTGAAGTTGTAGGTGTATAGTTGTCGACTGTAATAGGCAATTTGATCTGGAACTTTGGGATTTACTAAATTTTTTTGACAATCAAACGACAATGTAATCATATCTTCTTGTTCTTCCTTTACTTTTCTGAAAAATGACTTTTAACTTATGCAGTTGTCTCTTAACACCTATAGCTTCCTTTTTTTTGGATCAGTTTCTGATGTATATCTTTCTTCTAATGCAATACAACAAGAACAAGCGTCGGTGGCTGGTGTGCCAAACCCAATATTGTAATCTTGATTGAAAAGTTTACGAAAGAAAGTTTTTTTCGCAGTTAATTCTTTTGGCACACTACTATTGTACATAGCCCAAATCTTGGAAATGTTTAGTTCACTAGGTAAATATTGCCTAGTCGTAGTTTTAGATCTACAGTAGTGGCTTTCAACGCCTTTCAATTTTTCAATAAATTTTTTAACAGAAACCCTGCGTTCTTCATAACCCTTACTGCGTGTATCTCCTCCCCTGTTTTCTTGCGGCAATTTGCCACTTGCTAAATGGTTTCGTGCAATTCTCTGAACCCTATCCTTAGATACGTTTAGAATGTTCAGAAAAGCTTTTTGACATACCTACTTGAACACCAAATGACCTGCAGTCAGCGATCTTCACGTAATATTGCACCGAAATATGTTTTTGACTGCTCCCTTCTTTCACAGCTCTCTCTCTTTTTGGTACAGCTGCTTTGCAATATTTTAAAATATAAACATCTTGTTGTACTTTAAAGCCACAAATATAAAAATTTGAGTGAAACTCGTAAACATCCCTCATAGTAAGCTTGTTGCATTTATATGTTTTTCCATCATGCTTGCATTCAAGACGACGCGGCAAGCCAGAGGGAGCATGTCTATATTATAAAAGAATGAATACATCAGAAAAAAATACTCACATTATTTTCGTTTCATTTAATTAAATTATTATATTCGTTTCATTTAATTAAATTAAAAGATAAATCTGAAAAACTGGTACATAACCTACATACCTAGCACGCTTTTGCACCTCCTTTTTCCATTTGGAAGGGTCACTAACTCGTTTTCTTCCCTTTCCGGTAACGATGGCACTATGTTACTTTCCAATTCCATGACAGTCCAGTACAGCAAAATAATTTTTCAAACCGAATTAATAATCTACATTATTAGTTATTAGTAATGCAAGCGTAACCAAACTAATCAAACTATGACTGTACACAACGCAAATTCATTATAATACGCAAGCGCCAGCCGCCCAGTGATTGGTTCAGTGGATAAGGCGAGTTCTGCTTTAGAACTGTCATTGGATAAAGCGACTTTTGGAATGTTGTTGAAATTTCTCCCAACGTTTTCAATGGGATATGACAAGTTTTGGTCCGTTTTTAGTTCATATTAAAATACTGCTTGACATTCTGCGTCTTTTGATGAATCTAACTAATTTTTTTTTTAAAGTGGAGAAGGCTAGTTTTGGAATGGGACGCCTCATTTAGTTTATTTTATTGGCAGAATATTAGTTAGCTATCCATTCTTAAAGATGTAATCAAGTAGTCAGCTGTCAGTGTCATATTGTTTACAGGGGAGGTTAGTGTCGTATTCTGCTGGATCTCCAATAAAATAATCTAATTTCTCCTTGTTGATTTTGAAAATGTTGATAACAGAAGTAGATTTGTCTTCTGAAACGTGCATGTTTAAATATTTTTCATTTGTGTGTGTTCCAAAATACCCCAAAAAAAGCATGACCGACGTATTATCTTATGAAACACCACGAGATGTGTGCGACTCATGGTGTTTCAAGCAATACGTCTTGTATAATCGATTATTTTCGTTCGTCTAGTTGTCATCTGTCAAAAAGTGACCAATGAAAAACCAGAATTTGACGTTTCTTGACCAATCAAAAAAATATCAGCGGATATATCTTCCTAGAAAGTACTCAAGTGAACATTTTAAACAAATGTGATTTTTATTAGAAAAAGTCAATATTAGTGTTCTGTTACTATAGAAATTGCGTAGTTTGTTGCTAGATTTTCTGAAAACTAATTTGAAAAAGTAGTTTGGTTCAGTGAATAGTCCCTCGAATGCCATTCTTAGTCAAAGTTAAGTAGAATATTTTTGCGGTGTTACCACTACTCATGTCCATTGAGCTTAGGATTAGCACTCGTGTTAGAGCACTCGTCCTAATTGAACCTAAGCGCAATGGACATTCGTGATACCACAGCAAAAATATTCAGTAATAATAGGACGAGAGATCAAAATATTGCCGACAATAATTTTTGCGATTCAGATACGAGTTTCTGCGGCGACGAAAATAACGACGAGTGCTCGCACGAGTCGTTATTTTCTAAAGCAACAGAAACGAGACAATCTGAAGAGCAAAAATTGTCTGCAATATTTCGACCTAGAGTCCTATTCGTCTTGACAATTTAACTTAAATTATTAAAAATGGTTTTACAAAGAAAACTTTTGTGAAACTAAAATCTAAGTAGGTTTTCATTAAAAAATAGTTATAGAAAAAATTGTCGCTGAAATAAAGCTCCTCGAAATATTGTCACTACAATAATAGTTAAAGAAAAAATTGTTGCTGAAATAAAGCTCCTCGAATTATTGTCGCTGAAATAAAGTTCCTCGAATTATTTTTACTAAAATAATCGTTCGATTGGTAGCTTATTTTTAAATTGAAGAATGCCATTGGTTTACAATGACACCAGTTAAATTGTCGATATAACTTTGAGTACTCATGGTATTATAAGTGATTATTTTTTAAACAGTCCTATCATACCAATAGTAATGCGAAAAAATTTCAAATCGACCAAGAGCATCAAAATTATACTGACTATTTGGTGGTAGCATCAAAATTACACTGACTATTTGCTAGTAGCTGATTACAGCGACTATTTTTTCACAAACCATTCAAATCGTTCTTCTGCTATAGAGATATAAGTGTGAAAAGTTTCAAGTGAAAAGTTTCGGAAACTCTTCATTTCACTTAAAAGTTGCAAGTCATGTTGACACTTTTCAACTTTTATTAAATAGTAATTTACGTTACAAGTATAGAAAGTGGAGCTTTTCGGTACGAGTGAGATGTTTCCGGAAGAGGCCGTTAGGCCGAGTCCGGAATTTCGAGGCGAGTATGGAAAAGCCACTTTCATACGAGTTTCGTATAATATTTTTTCGTACACTAGCATACAAAACGGAATAATAACTTTATCCTCTCATCTGAATTTTCCGTAAAATCTATTGATTAGAAAGGTACTCTTTGCGGTATTGGTACGGCAAAGTGCTACTTTTCCGTACGAATATCGCAAAGTGCTACTTTGATGTACAAATACCACAAAGTGTAACTTTCTAATTAATAAATTGTACGGCAAAGCAGCTCTTTCAATGCTAGTGTACGAAAAAAATATTATTATTATTATTAACTAAATACAAGGGCAGAGATAAATCTATTATGGCCAATATACAAAAAAAGGTCTGTATGAAAAAAAGGTAAGTAAAACTAAACTTAAATATTATGCACAAGAGTCGTATCTACTTTTGAAAGCGCTGACACTTGGTGCGGTCACAACGGAGTCGGGAAGAGCGTTCCAATATATATTAGTGGTGACATCTATGAGCATTCATATGATGAGCAACATATTCAGCAAAGTAAATGATTTACTATCTGTTTTAGTGGGTTATGTTATGTTAATATTTTGTTGGTGGATATTTTACTACAGTGAATGTAAATAATGTCGACCAAATCAAGAAAAACAAATACAGTAAAATTCCCCCTCGCGGACATCCCTCTTACACGGACACCTCCCTTGGACGGACAGTTTCTCATGGTCCCGACCGACTCTCATATAATTTGCATTGTGTTAACTCCCTCTTGGACGGACATTCTCTTGAACGGAGGCGGACACAAGAAAATGTTCTCTTAAACGAACAAAAAACAAAAGAAAAAATAAACGCCTTGTCTCATTTTTCTGTCGCAAGTGTCGCTGTTGCATTTCTCAATCGCGCCGCGCGCCAACTTCGCTGCCCGCCTTCACTGAGAGACTTTCCCGAGTTAACGGGGGATTCACCGACTTCAATCTTTCGGTACTCGCGGGGATTCAGTATTAGTCTGACGTCTATGCGGACAGTGGGCGACACAGTGGGCGACACATACATTGTAGAAATGGCGCCAAATAGAAAAATTGTCACGCTTAAACAAAAAATTAAGATTGTTGAAGTTCACAATAGGGAAAAGTTAAGTGTAAGGAACTTATCCAAGCGTTTTGATATCGGAAAAACACAAGCTGCTGATTTAATTAAACATAAAGAAATTTTTTTGTATGTAGTAGTATTTTGTAAGGTAACTGTTCAAACTATGTTTGATCATGGGTTTTAAGTAAATAGTGTGAAATAAACTGTAATCAAGTAAACACAAAAGTTCACGCAATTAGTCCACGAAAACTGCATAACTTGCGCCAGATAAGATGTGTCAAGTTTCTGTGTCGTGATAACAATTAAATGTAAGCGACACATGCAATCAAGCGCCAGTTCCGTATTTACAGACAGACGTTGCACTTTTTACATGTGTAGTATATCGTATGTCAAAAGCACAACGCTGCGATTCTGCAATGCTAGTGGGTCAACATAACAACTCAAGCATTCAGAATTACGTTAGTTCAAACATATATGATTGTAATTTTTAATAATAGGTCGTAAACACGGCATACATTTATTGTATATATAGCTCTGTGATATGTCTTAGAATTCAATATACCTTTAACCACGATCGCATATTCATTGATGGGGACGAACATAAGCTTCAAATGTTCGTAAAGAGTTGGCATGGCCTGGCCTTCTCACCCTGTCTCTTAACAACAACCTAAGCTCCACATCTCCTGTCAAAAAACTAAACTGGTTTTACAACAAACATAAAAGGTGCTAAGTTCCAATTAATTTTGGCTACCATCTTTTACATTGGTCCTTCGAGCCAACAACTCCCCGATCACGAAGAAGCCGGAATTTGGAGAAGACATTGGTCCTACAAACCAACAACTCCTCGGTCAAGAGAAAACTGGATTTTTTGGGTAAAAATCCTCAAGCCAACCAATTGGAGGCTGAAAAGAAGTTAGTGTAACAATCAAGAGCCCTGGACACGCGGAACAGATTCGAAACTCTGGGCAACTAAGCAACTGGACCGGATCTGCCATATCCGTAGGAAAATTTTGGAGGACTCGCAACAAGATTGGTATGTAATTTTCTGTGTAAAGATTGGGGAGAAGTTCAAATTGAGCCGACGCCAAGGAGTCAACGTCCTACGACTCAATCAAAAGAATTGCGCCACAGGAAAAGGCGAGAATTAGTGATAGCAGCATGTCCTGCTAATAATTTCCAAGGGCTTCCGCCGTGCAGCGAGAAGAATCTTCAGCGGCAATCAACCCGCTAAGAACTTGGAAAGTACGTAAAGTGGTAAGATACTACTTATTAAGCCAGTTTTAGTTCCAAAGCCAATAAAAAGGCCACATCAACATGGAGTCAATTATAAAGGAGCAGAAGCAGCTGGCGGACAAAATGTGCCAACTGCTCACAAATATAAAGAAGGATTCCGGAAGCAGAAAGAATCAGATGTACCTAACCAAGAAAGAGGATGAATTAGAAGGATTGTGGAAGGCATTCGAGAGCGGTGATATGGACATACTAAAGCGACTTCCAGCAGAACATGAATACATTAAAAAGGATTTCTAGAGCCAAGTGAAAGAAAGATTTCAAGTAATTACAGATTACATACACGAATGGCAGGAAAAGCTAAATCCAGCCAGTGAGGAGAGTAACGGCTTAGAAACCGAGAAATTGGAAAACCCCATCGAACAAGGAGGCAGACTTAAGAAGCAAGAAATTAAAATGCGGTTATTTAGCAAAGTACTGGATGAAGCAGTGTCAGCATTAGAACAACCCCAGGCAAAAATGGTCTACGAACATAAGGCGAGCAAAATATGCGAGCAGTGGGAAAACGTCACGAGTCTTCATGAAGAGATTCTCGGAGGGGAGCAGGAATTTGCACAGGATTACTTCACGCACGAAATTTACAATCAGATGCGAGAGCGTTATAACCAGGTAATAGCTCAAATATTTAACAAAATACGTAGCATCCCGAGAAATAGCTAAACCAATTAAAATGTCAGAGTCAACAAACAAACCATGTCCAATAAGGAGTTATCAAGCAAGCATCAGTAGATGTCGGATCTGCAACAACAGCCACAAGATCACACAGTGCCCAAAATTCATTTCCATGAACAGTGACGATCGATATCAAACCATCAGGCGTCATCGGCTGTGTGTGAGGTGTTTAGTCCACAAGGAGAATAAAAAATGCTATAATTCAAACAAATGCCAAAACTGCGACAAATGGCACCATACTATGCTGCATAAAGAATGGAGAAAAACTCCGGTAAGATGTCCTCAATAGGTAATAGCAAAACATCAGCAGAAGCCAAATAGGAAATCCCAAGTGGCCTCCACCTCCGGACAAACAGTGGAAGAAGTAAGCAGCCTAGTTAGCAGAAAATCTAAAAATCCCAACCAGAAGGAAGTTCTGCTAGCCACAACATTTTTAAAAATAAAGACAGCCGGAGGACATTATGAACTATTGAGAGCTTTGGTCGATCCAGGATCACAGGCATCATTTATAACCGAAGAAGCAGCGCAATTATTGGCATTACCAATTACAAAAATCCAAGCAGAAGTCAGAGGGCTAGGAAAAAGCGAAGCGGGGAAATCCAAAGGAAAGATTAAAGTAGAAATGAGACCACGATTTTCCAGCAACTTCCGAATGTATGGGGATCTGCTTATAATGGCAAGATTGATAGGAACGTTGCCAAGAAATACAATCGTGGAAAAGGAGAAGGAAGCATGGGAACATTGCCTACTGGCCGATCCTACCTACAACATGCCAGGTCCAGTAGACATCCTGATAGGAGCCGATCTATACAAGGATATACTCCTAGAAAGGGTTAAGACGACAAAACAAGGGATGATATCGCAAAGGACAGAATTAGGATGGATCTTATCTGGGGCAGTAGAAGCAACAAAACAACCCAACATGAGAGTGGTGAGCATGGTATCTAACCTGGAAGAAGATCACCAACTCAGGAAATTCTGGGAGATAGAAGAGGTCTCAAGGGAGAAACCTATCTCTCAGGAAGATCAAGACTGTGAACAGCAGTTCAAGGAATCCCATTTTCGGAAGCAAGATGGGACCTATGTGGTAAAAATACTATTCAAGGAGGACCCAAGTCATTTGGGCCAGTCAAGGAGGAGGGCAGTTGCCAGAATGCTGCAAATAGAGAGACGATTCGAGACTAACAGAAAATTGGAGTCCGAATATAAAGAGTTCATGAGGGAATACATTTCCTTAGGTCACATGAGGAAAATGGATCAAGATGATAATCCGAGAAGAGGATACTACATTCCTCACCAAGCTGTCATAAAGGAGGACAGTCATTCAACCAAGTTAAGAGTAGTCTTTGACGCTTTATCCAAGTCATCAAATGGGAAAAGCCTGAACCAAATGATGAACACTGGGTCAAGGCTACAGCAAGATTTAACAGATATCCTTCTGAGATGGAGGAAATACGAGTTTGCACTAACCGCAGACATTGAGAAGATGTATAGGCAAATACAGATAGCTGAGGATGATTAGCGCTTCCAGAAAATTGTGTGGAGGTTCTCGCAAACAGAACCACTCCAAGAGTATCAGCTAACCACAGTGAGTTATGGCACAACCGCAGCTCCTTACCTGGCAGTTCGGACCTTGCAGCAGTTGACCAATGATGAACAACACCGATTCCGAAGAGGTTCTCAGATTGCCATGAGGGACTTCTATGTAGACGATCTTCTAACAGGAGCCAGTTCCAAAGAAGGCGCAAGGAGCATCCAAACCGAACTAACCAAGATGTTGAAAACTGGAGGGTTCAATCTCAGGAAATGGACTAGTAACCTACCAGAAGCTGAAGAAAGTACCAACATCATAATAGGGGACAAGGAGGATGCTACTAGGAAGACACTGGGAGTACATTGGTCACCAACACTGGACGTACTGCAATACAAAGTCAAGCAGCAACCAGAAGGCGAAGTAACGAAAAGGAAGATCCTATCAGAGATAGCACAAATCTTTGACCCATTAGGACTGCTAGCACCAGTTATCATAACTGCTAAGTTATTAATACAAAAATTACGGGTCGGACACTATTCATGGGATGAAGAATTACCCAAGGATATACAAGACAGATGGTCAAGATTCAGGCAAGAACTACCGAAGGTAGAAGAAGTGCACATCCCAAGATGGATAAATTATGAAGAGGATGGCCACACAGAGATGCATGGTTTCTGTGATTCCTCAGAGCGAGCTTATGGGGCGGCGATCTACATAAAAAGTCTTCACCATCAGGGACCACGACAGTGACGTTACTCACAGCCAAGTCAAAAGTGGCACCCCTCAAGATGAAGAAGACACTGCCAAAGCTAGAATTATGTTCGGCTGAATTATTAGCCAAACTAATAAAGAAGGCCATTTCAACCATGGAGTTAGACAACATTTAAATTTATGCATGGACAGATTCAATGATAACTCTAGCCTGGATAAAAGGAAGTCCAGAGAAATGGAAGAATTTTGTAACAAATCGGGTTGCTACAATTCACGAGTGCATCGGCAAGCAGTGCTGGAATCACGTCAAGTCGGAAGACAACCCAGCAGACCTGGTCACAAGAGGAGTACAACCGTCCAGATTAGGTGACCACGCGTTATGGTTCCACGGCCCTGAATGGTTATCAAAGGAAGATACCCAGGTACGAATAAAAGCCCAAACAACAGTGGTGAGTGCTACTGAAGAAGAAAGAAGAAAACCTCGGCAGGTAGCAGTGCATGCAGCAATCAGTGAGGCGACTGATGAAATGGAAAGATTCTCATCATTCAGCAAAATGATAAGAGTAATCGCTTACAGTAAGCGGTTGATGAAGAAATGTAAGAAGAAAGTCGTAGCGATCCAGCAACTATCCACCACCAAGCTACGAGATAGCCTAAAATGCATCATCAAATCAGCACAAAAGCATTACTTCCCAAGAGAACATCATCTGCTACAGCAAGGCAAAATAGTAGACAGTAAAAGTACATTATTCAACGTGTACCCATTCCTAGATGGAGATGGAATTCTTCGAGTGGGAGGAAGGATACAGCACTCGCTGTTACCTTACGATGAGAAACACCCCATCACCATAGCCAGCAACAGTCATATAGCCAAGCTGATCATTAGAGACGCGCATCACCAAACGTTACATGGAGGTAGTCAAGCCACGTTAGCCTTCATAAGAAGAAAGTACTGGATAGTACGAGCCAAGCAGGCGATTGCCAAAATCATCAACAGATGCATGACGTGCGCAAGGGTTAAGGCAGCACCTATGCATCAGCTAATGGGACAACTACCCCCTGCACGAGTGACACCATCGATTCCATTTACACACACTGGACTGGACTACGCTGGACCAATCCAAATTCGAGTATCCAAAGAAAGAGGCAACAAGTCCTACAAAGGATACATCGCCATTTTTATTTGTTTGGCCACAAAGGCCATACACGTTGAAGCAGTGAGCGACATTACTGCTAATGCCTTCATAGCAGCATTCAGAAGGTTCACTGCAAGGAGAGGAAAGTGCGCCCACATTTACAGTGACAACGGTACCAACTTTGTGGGAGCTAGTAAGCTATTGGACACCCAAATACAGGACAAATTGGGCACCGAAGCAGTCCAGTGGCATTTCATCCCCCCGGCAAGCCTCCACATGGGTGGAATCTGGGAAACAGGGGTGAAGTCAATCAAGTACCACATCAAACGGGTCATCGGAGACAATACACTCACCTTCAAAGAGATGACAACCCTGTTGTATCAAATTGAGGCTTGTCTGAACTCAAGACCACTGACACCAATGAATAACGATCCAAACGACGTGTCAGCAAATCACCCCAGGACACTTCCTGATCGGACAAGCACTCATCACACCAGCCGAACCAGACGACATCACAGTCACTGACAATCATTTAAGCAGATGGAAACTGCTACAGAAAATGAAAAAAAATTTCTGGAAAGCATTGTCAACAGAATACCTATCCGGGTTACAGCAACGTGGAAAATGGAAAACTCCGAGACAGAACATAGAAATAGGGGATTTGGTACTCCTCAAGGAAGACAATATATCGGCAAACAAGTGGCCTTTAGCACGAATAATTAATACATATACAGGGAAGGATAGATTAATAAGAGTAGTGACAATCCAGGGCAAAGATAGAAGTCAATTCAAACGGCCCATAACAAAGATTTGTCAGCTACCTATAAGCAACGAGGGCAATCCAGTGCAAACAAGGATCAGCAGTTCCAGACCTACCACAAGGTCAGCACGGAAACAAGATATGAAAACACATTCAGCAGTATTTATATGCATGCTCATGATGTGCCACATAATTCCTGGCATTATAGCGAACTATGTGCTGCAAAGGTTACAACCTGGTATATATGTGGAACACGTGGGTAATTCGAAGCTCGATAGAGGGATAATTCGAATAGGGGTGGAATATTCGATATCTGCCTTCATCACGGACGAGCATGGGATTAACGCTACCGCTAAACAATTCAACCAATTATGCAACAACAGCAACGAGATGACAGAAGACCAGTTTTGCGAAGAACTCATGCACCACATAATGGAACAACAAAACAATATCCTGTGGGACATGAGGAGCATCCGGACAATAGCTATACACCGAACACGAAGAGGACTACTAGGGAAGTTCCTGACATCAGTGTTTGGAGTAAACGAAGAAGTGTATAAGGACATCGCTGATCTAGACAAGAATCAGCAGGTATTAATCGACGCTTCCGGTCACCAAGCAAAGTTGATGTTAGCGGCAATAACTACGATGAACGAAACAGAAAGCAGGATCACAACAAAGTTAGAAAACTTCTGGATAAAATTCAACCAAGAAATTCACCTTATTAACGAAATGAAGGCCTGGTACAGATCCATCGACGCCAGTAAACTAAATGTTCACGTGTTATCAGCATATCAAGTGGCCAGCAACTATTTGCAAGAAGTGGCAGAAAAATACAAGAAGTTGCTTGACGCAGTGTTTAAGCGGAGCCATTTATTTGAGTTTGTATCACCAGCTCAAATAGCAACAATAATAAGTCAGCTGTCTTTGAAGCTACCACCAAACTTACGAATATTGCCATCGCCAGTGTACAAGATGGAGGTGGGACAAACCAAGGAAGCCATTAAAATATTTGGATACTTCCATATCACTGAAGTAACCGAATATGAAGTCATCAAGGTCACCGCCATCCCTAGGAAAATCAAAAGCGGAGAGTATGCAATAATAGCAGTCAACCCGTACTTCTTAGCTGTGGACTACAACCATCAGCAGTACTTCAGCATACCGCCATCCAAGTTCGAGGTCAGCATTTCAATAAAGGAGCACACCTATTTATGTACACCTACTGTCATAAATAGTGTCGAGAAGAACCCCAACTGCATCATCGACGAGATGTATCAACGCTTGGAAAAGGTGCCATGTAGCATACAACGCTACAACGTCACCACAATAAGATGGAAAGAGTTGTACAAGGCGAATACATGGAGGTTTATAGCCAACAAAGCCACCAGTGCAGCAATCATCTGTAACGACGTACGAGAGGAAGTAACCCTTGAAGATACCGGAGTCATCCAGATCGCTCCAGAGTGCTATATCCACACAGGACAACACATTCTGTACGCACGATCATTTAGTACGATCCCGGTCGTTGCAACGTTCTGCAAGTCAACATTACATCACAAGCAGAATCAATGGGAAGCGAGTATCCAAGGTTAGCCGAAGAACCAAGCCTGGAAACATCACCAGCCCCGGCTGTCAGCAAGCGACCCGGTCAGAATGTTCAAACTATGTTTGATCATGCAGGGGCGCAGGAACAGGGGGCAAGGAGAGCGATTGCCCCCTCATAGAATATATCGGGGGGCAAATAGTGTAATTTGCCCCCCTGATGTAATCTATGAGGTTTTAAAAAATGTGTACATAGGGTTTTCAAATTAATCTATACGAAATGCTAAAATTGGTTGTTCTATTGTAGGTGGAGCTGAAATAATACACGAAGAATTTGTTAAACACGTCTTTAGTTACAGGTCGACAGTGGAGAATTCGATATAGTCCATTTTTCTTTCATATGGAAATGCAAATTCCGAAATTCTAGGGAAACCATTGATAACACGCATTGCCACTAGGCTGCATTGTGTTGGTACATAAGCTTGTTATTATTTTTGCGGTGAGGTTAGGTTTCATGTCAACAGATTGGCATTTCATTATTTTAAATTGTATAGGGCATTCAGTAAAAACCAAAACATTTAAATTATTTTGAAGTTGGCATGTGCATATAATTTTTGTGCTAGGGATTCTTTATTTTGTTTTGCAAAGGTTTCCACACCTGTTTACAGGCAGATTTGAATTTAAAAATGACAATATTTCTCATTGTCACTGTCAAAGTAGATATTTTTCTAGAAATTCCCACCTAAAGTTATATAAAATGTAATAAAAATACATATTAATAAATGTTACGTCAATAGTATCCAACACAGTATCTGTGTAATATCCTTAAAAGTAGTTAATTGTAACATTTATGACAGATGGGAAAGTAAATGTCACAACCTTAACCTATTTGTTTTAGTAACTTTTTGGACAGACTATAGCTTGGGCTATTATAACCTTGAAATGTGATTTTAAAATTTGGTTTTTAACAAAAAATTACTGTCTCCAAATTTATATTAAAAACAGAGATAGAAATCTTAAAGCTGATCAATTAAACCATCTGACCTGTAGAGAGGACACAGACAGACTGACAGACTAATAAACTGTCAGGCTTAAAAACAGACAGACATACATCACTTCGAAAACCACTTTTTCTGAACGGGAAGACACGATTCCTTGATTTAAATAAAATATTACATTTATTTTGTTAATAACTATTGGACATTGACAATCGGCCATTTTACGTTACTCTATTGACTAAAGTGGCACTTTATTAACGCTAAATAATAATATAATAAAGTGTTTATGAAACAGTCGAATATAACGCTTAGTTAGGTATGTTAAAACCCTCAGAAATGTTTTTGCCCCCCCCATAATTACAGTAGTTCCTGCGCCGCTGTGATCATGGGTTTTAAGTAAATAGTGTGAAATAAACTGTAATCAAGTAAACACAAAAGTTCACGCAATTAGTCCACGAAAACTGCATAACTTGCGCCAGATAAGATGTGTCAAGTTTCTGTGTCGTGATAACAATTAAATGTAAGCGACACATGCAATCAAGCGCCAGTTCCGTATTTACAGACAGACGTTGCACTTTTTACATGTGTAGTATATCGTATGTCAAAAGCACAACGCTGCGATTCTGCAATGCTAGTGGGTCAACATAACAACTCAAGCATTCAGAATTACGTTAGTTCAAACATATATGATTGTAATTTTTAATAATAGGTCGTAAACACGGCATACATTTATTGTATATATAGCTCTGTGATTTGTCTTAGAATTCAATATACCTTTAACCACGATCGCATATTCATTGATGGGGACGAACATAAGCTTCAAATGTTCGTAAAGAGTTGGCATGGCCTGGCCTTCTCACCCTGTCTCTTAACAACAACCTAAGCTCCACATCTCCTGTCAAAAAACTAAACTGGTTTTACAACAAACATAAAAGGTGCTAAGTTCCAATTAATTTTGGCTACCATCTTTTACAGTAACAAATCCTTATTTTTCCCTTAAGTTTTAAGTTTTTTGTTTATTTTAAAAACATTTACGTACAATACGTTTTAAATGTCCCAATTTCTTTAATTACAGTTTTTATTAAAAAACCGATTTTTTTCGTATTTCTTTTAGGCGGACACCCCTCTTGAACGGACACTCTTAGTTGGTCCCGTTGGTGTCCGCCCAAGGGAATTTTCACAGTATTTTTAGTATATATAGGGTGTTTCAAAATTACACAGAACAAATATAAGGGCGTTATTCTGCATAAAAAATTAAGAGAAAAAAATATGTTCTAAAATCCTTCATTTCAAAGATATCCTTGATCAACGAATTAAAGATAGCAATTCGTTTTTAAAACGTTTAGATTTAGTCGACTGGTGTTTTGTTTTCATTATCTGTATGTTTTACTTACAAGTGCCATAATTATTATGAGTGATTCAGAAGAAAGAGATTACTACAAACAATTACTATAAATTTTACTAAAAAGAAAAAAAAACGAAAATGTGAGGAGCAAAAAATCATTTTGTTTACAATCTATAAATTTAGTTGCCAACTTACTCGATCCTTAGACCTTTCGGTCTTCAAAATCTGGAAAAGACATACAAGCTATTGAATTTATGGTCACTAATACTTCTCATTCCCCCGATATTGACAAAGGTTTGTTTATGGCATAATACATGTTCAAAGAAGGCATCTTCCAGAAACAATGTTTGTGGGATTGTATAGCAACATTTCTGCGTTAGGTTCGTGAAAATCGCTTTGGGTAACATCGACGCCTAATCTTCATAATATGGCCATGCAAATATTAAGCGCACCTTCTACGTCAGCTGCATGCGAGTGATCTTTTGGCAAGTTTTCCAGTACACAAAGTGCAAACAAAAAATAAGTTAACTAATGATAGAGCTGCCAAATTACTGTATATTTCAAAAAACATGAAATTATTAGGTTCTGTCCCCAACTAAAGTATTCTCCCTAAAATGGACAAAATATATGAAACACAAACTTTCAACGGTCAAGTATTAGTAAAGACAGCTGAGATTGAGAAACGGACAGAAGACACTTTAAATTTGGAAGGAGACTGATATAGTAGTTTGGAAGAGGAGGATGATATTGATATACCCTATGCAGACAACTCTGATGATAATACTGATATTACTAATAATAGTGATACCAATGATGAATAAAGTAATGTTTCACATTATTTGTTGCTGTTAATACTAATATAACTACTATTTGTAAACCTTCTAATTACGTTTTATTACAATTATTAACGTTTCAATTTTGCTTTGAAACGTCTCACAACTTTGTGAAAAGTTTCATGAAACTTTTCATGTAGGCAACTTTTCGTGAACACTTACATCTCTATTCTGCTGTAACACAACTAGCTAAAAGTGAAGTAGGAGAGCAGCAGTTGTTAAAAATAACAGAACACTCACCTGGAAGCTCAATCAAACCCTATCTACAACTTGGACTGTTTAGAAAATAATCATTCCGAATTACATTTGTGGTAATAATTTTTTTTTATAATTTTAACTAGATTAGCACTCATCTTTGTTGCTATTAAGAAATTCCACTCGTGGACTATTCGTGAATCAAGTTAAAAATATCAAAAAATTATGTAATTACTGTTGATTATTTTTGTCGTATCTTGTATAATTTCCATTATACTGGAGTAACTTCACTAGGTAACGCAATACATAATTTTTGTCAACTTGATGTTGTTTTCATGGAGATGACTTTCAGCTACGTTAAGACAAACAAATCGAGCTGCCAATAAAATATTTATTTGTTCCTAATATTGGAATTTACTCAAAAAATAATGAAATCAAATACAATGAGTACTTCGAACATTTTCACGTTATACGTCTCAAACTTCCTGCACAATAACAAATCGTGTCAGTTTGACTGAATAAATATTTTAACTGTCAAACTGACACTCTTTTATTATTGTGCAACAAGTTATCGACATATAACCCAAGAATATTGAAGTACTTATACTGCGGCGGTATCTACAAAAAACGCGTTTTGAGATAAATGGTGAAACGTAACGTATTGATATTTCATCAGCATGCGGTACATGACCGTGGATTTTTTTTGTATTATAGGTATGAATTTAGTTGTGTTCTATATAAGAAGAAACAATATTCACCATTTATATCAAAAATAAAGAAATTGTAGCAAAAAAAGTAAATACCGCCTTTTGACCTTAAATTGCAACAACCGACCGAACACTAAATACAGATTGTAAAAGCTTCATCCACTTGACAATGTTGTATTAACAATGCGGTACATGCTTGTCTATTCACGCTCGACAGATTACGCAGTTGGCCGTATCTGCACATTTGCGACCACGAAAAAAGACAATAAAGGCGGTATCTAACAAAACAAAAGAAGAAGGCGGCTTCTACACGCAGATACTGCTTTTCACTTTTACATTTTGCACATGCCGCCTTCTTGCTCTTGTTAAGTAACAAAATGTCTGTAGATACCGCCTTTTTTCCATCTGAAAATCATAGTTACAGTGCAGATATCGATTTGTTATTTATCTAGAATGATTAGAATTTTGTACCCATTCCAGCGATACCAATAACTCAATTTCGAATTTTTTGTAGATACCGCCTTCTTGTTTATGACGGCAGTATAGTATTATTACTATTTTGAAAAATTTCATCGTTTTAAAATTTTGTTAACTGTGATTACTATGGAAATCCACTACCGGGTGTCTTAAAATGAAATACATCTAGTATGCTTTGAATTTCCCATAATGCAATCTAAAATTTTACTTGAAATTGGCAAGACTGTAAGTATATGTCAAATTCGAGGTTAGTAGGTTAGGTTTTGCATTAGTCTGTCAGAACTGACGCAAAACCTAACCTACTAACCTCGAATTTGACATAGACTTACAGTCTTGCCAATTTTAAGTAAAATTTTAGATTGCATTATGGGAAATTCAAAGCATTCTAATGTATTTCATTTTAAGGCACCCAATAGAAACATCTCTAGATTTGTATATATATATATAATTTAGCGCAACAGGCCTTAAAGGCCTAGGGCTTGTTTTATTGTCTTTCTCCACTCCGATCTGTCTTTGGCAGTTGTCCTCCAGTTTCTTACACCTAATTTTCTCATGTCTTCTTCCAGTGATTCTAACCATCTCTTCCTCGGTCTACCTCTTCGTTTAACTCCTATCAGTCCTCCCCTTAACATCACTTTAGACACCCTCTCCCTTGGTAGCCTCTCCACGTGCCCCAGCCAGCGTAACTGTTGTTGTTTCACTATTTTCAGTATACTGGCTTCCCCATACAAGTTATATACCTCTTCATTTGGCCTTCTAAACCACACCTCCCCAACTTTCTTACCCCCGTAAATCTTTCTCAAAACTTTTCTCTCCCATCGTTCAAGTTGTTGTTGCTCACTTTTGTTCAAAGTCCACGTTTCACAGGCGTATGTCACCGTCGGTCTTATGACTGTTTTATACACTCGCGTTTTCGCTTGGCACGTTACACATTTGGAATTTAAAACCTCACTTATTGATCCGATTGCTTTATTCCCTTTTGCTATTCTTGCGTGTATCTCTTTTTCATTTTTGTTGTCGTTTGTTATAAGCACCCCCAGATACGTGAATTCTTTAACTTGTTCAAACTGCATTTCCTTTCCGCTCTCCGTTTTTATTTTAAGTTGTTCCTGTTCTTCTTCTTTGTTGCCTATTCCTCCCATAATCATGTACTTCGATTTTTGTTCGTTTATTTGTAATCCCAATGTGCCTGCTGCTTTCTCTATTTTCGTTACTATCTTCCTCAGACATTTCCTGGTTTTGGCTACCACCGCTACATCGTCTGCATATGCTAACACTTGGTATTCGTTGCTATATATTGTCCCTTGTCTGTTCACTCCACTCATTCTTACAGCTTTTTCCAAGGCTACGTTGAACAAAACTGTCGAGAGTGGGTCTCCTTGTCTCAATCCATTTTCTATCTTGAACTCTTGTGACATGTTCCCATTAATTCTCACCTTACACTGCGTCTGAGCCATTGTCATGTTTACCAGTTTTATTAGTTTATTCGGTATTTCCAATTCCTTCATAGCTTTAAATAGTTCTTTTCTTACAATGGAATCGTAAGCCTGCTTAAAATCTATGAAAACAGCATAGAGTACCACCTTATGTTCATAACAGTTGTTTTGTATTTGCCTTAGGGAAAATATCTGGTCATTCACCGATCTACCGCTTCGAAAGCCGCATTGATACTCGCCCATTGCCCTTTCCGCATATGGTTGTAGCTTGTTTTTAATACATTGGGCTAGTAATTTGTAAACTGCGTCCAGTAATGTTATCCCTCTATAGTTTTCGCATTCGGATTTGTCGCCTTTTTTATGTAGGGGTATAATAATTCCCTTTGCCCATTCTTGTGGCATTTCTTCCCTTCTCCAGACCTCCACCACCAATTCGAATAACCTCTTTTGCAACTCATCACCTCCATATTTGACTAATTCTGCAGCTAAACTATTCTCTCCTGGGCTTCTGTTGTTTTTTTGTCTTTTGACCAGCTTGTTAAATTCATCTTCTGTTGGGGGAGGGACCTCTACTTCCTGTTCTTCTGATTCCATCTCAGTTATTTGCTCTGTCTCCTCCCTCGTCTTGTTCAGTAGCTCATTGAAATATCCCTTCCATATTTCAGTAATCTTCCCCTCCTCTCCTACTAAATTCCCGTCTTTATCTTTATAATACTTCTGCCTGGACTGTACACTACTTCTTGCCTTTCTTATTTCTTGGTAGAAACTTCTTATCTCTTTATTTTTATACCTTTCCTCTATTAGTCTTATTTTATCTTCGTAGTGCTCTTTCTTTTTCTTTCTGCATGTTGCCTTTACTTCATTCCTTTGCCGTTTATATTCTTCCCTATTCGGTGCTGTATTGTTTTTTATCATTTCTTCTCTTGCCTTCCTCCTTTTTTCTATTTTTTCCTTACATTCCGAGTCGAACCAGTCCTTAATCTTATTCTTTTTCTTTTCTGGGATAACTTTCTCCCTCGCTTTCTTCAGCGCCTCCTCTACTTGCTTCCATTCCTGCCCAACTTCGCTTTTCCGATTCATTGGCCTTAGCTCTTTACGCACTTCTTTCTCATAGCTTCTCTGTATTCCTTCATTCTGCAGTTTTTCATACTCATACTTTTTCTCTTTGCTATACTTATTACTCTTGTTTTTATGCGGTATATTACTCCTCAGTTTTGCTATAACTAGCAAGTGGTCACTGCCCATGTCCGCTCCCCTGTAGCTTCTAATATTTGTGATGAGTCTTGCGTCCTTTTCCTCTATCAAAACATGGTCGATTTGGTTAGTTGTTCTACCGTCGGGTGACACCCAGGTGGCTTTATAAATTTCTTTATGCTCGAAATACGTACTACTGATTACCATCCGTTTCTCCATTGCAAACTCTATCAACCGCCTCCCATTTTCATTGCTTCTCTTGTGCTTACTATGTCTTCCTATGGTTGGCATATACATCTCCTCTTGTCCAATTTTGGCGTTATAGTCACCTAGCATTACCTTTACATCATATTTTGGTATCTTTTGGAATTCTGTTTCGAGTACCTCGTACAACTTTTCTTTTTCCTCCTCCTCCATCACTTCGGTATGAGCATGCACCTTCACAAAGCTTACATTTCTGGTTTTCCCTCTTATTCTAATACTACACATTCTTTCTGATATTGGCTCAAATCTAATAACTAGTTGTTTTAGCCTTTCCCCCACCAGAAAACCAACTCCTAGCATTCTATCCTCCCCCCCGCTATTGAAGAAGCTGTAACTTCCTACATCTGTTATCCAATTATCTTTTTGTTTCGTCTCTTGTAATGCTATCACATCTATTTTATATCTTTCAGCTTCTTGCACTAAAGTTTTTATTGCCCCTTCTTCATAGGTACCTCTAACGTTCCATGTTGCTATCTTATACACCTGCTCTCTTTCCTTTCCTCGGTTCTTGCCTATCTCTTCTTCCTTATTCGTTGCTTTTTCCGTCTTACCTTTTCCATCTCGTTTCTTTTCTCTTTGTCCATGTCTTGCCAGGTTCGTCCTCAAAAATCCGTCTGCTTTTGTTTTATTTAGTTTTTTGGTGGTTTATGCTTTTGGAGTTGTTTTAAATTTGGGTCCCACCTCCATTCTTCTCCTTCTATTACAACTCTATTGTAACCAATCTTCACGCTTTTTCCGCTCCTTCTTTCTTGCTCTGCTAGCTCCCGAATTTTCTTCTGCTTTTCTCTGTCAGCCTTAGTTAAGTCGTCATTGATGTAGATTCTTTGTGTTTGGATCTTTCTCAGCTTTTGTTTGTTACCCATAACTCTTGTTTTCTCCTCAGCATTTTCTAACTCAATTAAGCAGACTTTTTCTCCCATTTTATGAGCTCCCTTAATTTTAATATCCACCTCTAAGTGGTTTTTCATAAAGGTCTGTATCTCTTCTTTTAGTACACTTGGTTCATTTCCTTTTATGTTTATCCCTGTTACCACCACGTTATTCTTCCTTTTTTCTTTCTCTAGCCATTCTATGTTTTTCTTAATCTCACCTATCTCATTTTTAATTTCTATATTTTCTTGAATTAATTTTTGGTTTTCATTTCTTAGCTTCTCATTTTCCAATTTTATTTCTTTAATTTCTTCCAGGCTGGACTTCAGCTCAATCTTCAATTCTTCTTGATTTTTCTTCATGTCTTGTTTTATCTCCGCTTTTAGCTCCTTTATCAGTGCTTTTAATTCATCCATTTCTTCTGACTTTATCTCTGCGTCTTCCTTCTCTTCGCTTATTGTCTGTTCTTCTTCTGATTCTGGCGACCAGCCTATTTTTCTACTCTTTTGAAAGGCTAATTTCTCGAGTTCCCACCTTTCGAAATGCTCCGGCGATTCTGGGACTCTTTTTCTTTTTTCCGGGAATTGCGCCTGAGTGTTACTACTCGTAATTCTACTGGACGCTTCACTCATTTAAAAAGTCTAAACACTGCTTTTATTGTTTATTTACTACCGCGCTATCGCCTCTTATCGCCGCGCCGTCTGGTTGTAATGATACTTTCAATTCACAGCTGTGCCGCGCTCGTGTATTTAACCCGACCTTCACTTTGTTATTGAACTTGGTTGTGATTTTCGTCCGTACGTTGTCGCCGATCACACTTTAATTACTGAAAGCCCGTGTTTTCACAGTGACCGAATTTGTAGTCAATGTAATCACTCTTTAGTTTAGGCTAATCGCGTGTTTTGTTTACTTTGTCCACCACAAACAAAACAAACCAACTTTATTGATGCACCAATCACGAATGCTGTTTGCGGTGACGTACCCGGTCTGCCGTTCACTCGCGACTCTCGCCTTTACGATTGATAATCTTGTTTGTTGTTCGTTCCGTTTAGATCTCTGAATTTGCGATTTTTTCGTAAAACTTCACTTTACCGTTTGCTATAAACGTTGGGTTCATCTAAAATCGTCTTTTCGCGAATTACTTCGGGTCAATTTAACCGAAAAAACTTATTTAAACTTTACTAGTGGACGGGCCGTGTCACGGTTATCGCGTCGCACTTTTCTCTAGATTTGTACGACAGTATAATGCTTATTTGTTATTGTAATGTTTCAATATTTAGGTAAAACTAAGAACAAATGCCTAAAAAATGTTGTACGTAACTCATCTGAAAACGTCCCTTATAGGACTAGTAGGCTTTCATGCCTTCGGCATAGACCTAAAATGTGCCTACACATCCTGTTAAAGACTGTCTTTATGGACTTATGTAAAAGACTATAAAATGAAATTGATGCAGTAAATTTACATCAAATATTTCATCACAAAAATACGTAATTCATTTGACGATTCCAAGTTTCTCGAAATGTTTTATAAAACTGCCCTTTAAGTAATTTCTAAAATTGTTAAAAACTTAAGTTTAAAATACAGGAAGTGAATATACATACCCATTTTTATTTAAACTTTCTTTTAAACAGTATATACTTCAAAATCAATGTTTTTATTATCCCTTAAGTTTCATCATGCATCATGCAAGTTGGCATCAAGCGAAGGTGGTTTCAATAAGGTTAGAGGCAAAATTAAACAAATTCTAATAAAGAAACATGTAGTTCAGTTACAACGATGCTTAAATTTTTATTATAATTTAATTTTACCAAAATTGTAACATAATACAAATCTACGATTAGAAACAAAGCAGATGCATGTTTCATAACAATTCTACAGTATATGACGTATAATTACAAAAATTGTACATAATTACATTTTTACATCAGACAACATGCGTATGCTTTGTTGCATTTTTCAGTGGAATAATACAAATAAATTCTGAATTGTACTCAAAGTTCCTTACAGTCTAAAAAGTATTTCTTAGTTACAAATGAGGGAAAGCTCTATCTTTGACTTATAGTAGAAAAAAGTATGCACACATAGCATTTATGCTACAGTGTGATTCAACAAGTTGCTCCAAACTGCACATAAAATAATAAAATTAGTAACTTTTGTACAATTCTAGTAAAATGTGCAAAAATAAAAACTCCACAAGCAAATTTTTGGAAACAATCTAGTTTTTAAAATATAACATTGAGAAATTAAACAAAGCACATTTGGAGATCAATTTTTTATACTTATCGAAACACACTGAATACTACCAAGAAAAATGCATAACAGCATAACCCAAACAAAATTGTGCAGAGGCAAATGTGTATTTGCAAATTTGATCACCACACTTTTTCTTTTACTACTAACAGTAGCATGGAGATCTTCAAGAAGCATTCCTACTCAATGCGCATAATATAATAATAAAAGCTCTGTACAGTACAATAAACCGCAGTTAATTATTTTTAACCGAACACACACCTTGATCCTGTAAAAGTGTTTGTCCATTAATCACAGCTAGATTGCAAGAACGAATTCTATTCATTAATGTTATAAAATGTCTGTAATTACCGGGTGTCTTAAAATGAATTACATCTAGTATGCTTTGAATTACCCATAATGCAAATCCAAAACCTTACTTGAAATTGGCAAGACTGTAAGTCTATGTCAAATTTGAGGTTAGCAGGTTAGGTTTTGCGTCACTTTGTGTCAAAACTGACGCAAAACTTAACCTGCTAACCTCGAATTTGACATAGACTTACAGTCTTGTCAATTTTAAGTAAAATTTTGGATTGCATTATGGGTAATTCAAAGCATACTAGATGTAATTCATTTTAAAACACTCGGTATTAAATACACGCAGTCAATATTTTTCAATATTATGAACTCT
Organism: Agriotes lineatus; assembly: GCA_940337035.1. Classification (NCBI taxonomy): domain Eukaryota; kingdom Metazoa; phylum Arthropoda; class Insecta; order Coleoptera; family Elateridae; genus Agriotes; species Agriotes lineatus. The sequence continues at coordinate 4,319 of CALNHX010004876.1, read as the reverse complement.
AACAATCACATGTTTCACTTGAAATAGTGGTGGCTTGTACAGACTTCCAAGGAGACGTAAGCTAGGTACCTAGTTGGATTATTTCCACCTTTGCATACTCAGCTCCAAAAATGCAAGTTTTCCCAAACTTACCCTAGCGATTTCAAAATTGTTTTAGCATCCTCAAAGATCTCTAGATATAAATTCCTATTGCATTTTTGTTTAAAAACAATAATCGCATGTGGTCACAATATAAAATGAAAAAATTATAATTTAAACATTTTTCGAGTGAAAACAAAAATACTGTTTTGTTTTTATTCCAAAAAAATGTTAAAACTTTGATTTTGCCATTTTATATTTTGATGGTATGCGATTGTTGCTTTAAAGACAAATGTATACAACAGAAACTCATATCTGGAGGTTTTTGAGAATTGAGGAAGATTTTGAAATATAATTCAACTTACCTTCAAGTTTCAGAAAATTTGGATTTTTAATTGATTATAGGCTGAAAATAATCTAAATAGATAGCTGAAGTGCTCTAAGGGGCTGTACAAACCACCCAAATTCAAATCTTTATACTTACAGCCAGTCTTATAAAGACCACTAATATGAGGTTAACTTTAATTCGTTGTTAAAATAAACAAAAGCACAATAAAATCTATTTACTAATGAAAAAAATGTCATAAGCACTGACGTTTTGATGCGCTTTTGTTTATTTTAACAATGAATTCAAGTTATCCTCATATTAGTGGTATTTATAAGACCGGTTGTTAAAGATAAAGAAATTATTTAGGTATATTAACTTCAAGTGAAACACACTGCATGTAACCAAACAATTCTGAGACAAAAATATGTTATTTGTATATAGATCGAATAAGATAAACTGGTTTAGCAGATTAAGTTTATGCGAGTTAAAATAATGGCTACAGCAAACAATTATTCTATATAATCATCTGTATAAGAACAATTAAAAATGTGGCCTAGTCATTAAAAAAACTTTTTTTTACACTTTATAATTAATGTACAGTATCTTTCAAGATGGCTATAATAAGAAAACTAACAGATGAACCAAACATTTTAAATGTTTTTGTGGCCCTGCTCCAATTCCTACTTGGTCAAACTATTTCTGAGCATTATTTTCAACTTTTTTAAATTCAAGATAACGGCAGCAGCAAGAAAACTGAATGTGTTTTAGCTTGATCAGGCTGAATGTAAATTGATTAAGCATTGACTTAAAAAATTGTGATTTTATTAAAGTGGCCTGCATACAGTCACGTGTATTTTTAATAACTTTCTTTGATAATGTTTTTCCAACAGTGAAACTAAATAAAAATTTTTTGATTACGATTGTCACCTTAAATTTCAAAGTTGAAATGATGGTCAACAGCCGTTTCTAACAAAAAAGTACTTGGAGTGAACCCCGAAAAAAATGTTTCTTCCGTTTGTCTCCATGTTCCATGCATCATTTTCTCTTACGCTTCTTACAAAATATAACAATATAGCATTTAATAACAGAAGATTGCAAGCACATGCACATTTTCAAATTGGTCGAGATGTCAGTTTATTATAAAAAATAGATCAAACACTAATCAAGACAGCGGCCGAGTATCCAGTTGCTTGTTAAAAACAAGTATGCATAAAAATCTACTGGACCACTTCCCAATCTGTTAATTTCGTCTGAAACAAACGAAATCTCGGGAAACAATTTTTAACTAATTACTGCAGCTTAAAATTTGAGATGAAACAATAATGTGGTATATGTGCCGCTAGAAGTAAACTTATAATTTATTTGTCACTTACAGATACTAGAAAAAGTGCAAGGATGATCAAACCGCAAGCCCAATGTGTAAACATGTTCGAAATACATAAATTTACGGTCATTACGAAAGACTGGATTGTTCATGCCCTAAACCGGCTGCAAGTTTGTGGGCGAGTGTCCGTTTGTCTGTGTGTAGTCAACCACGGCAGCTTCCTCAGGGCTGGGAAGAGAGTTCACTTCCTTTATGCTGTCACTGCCACTGCTGGAGCATGAACTGCAAGTCTCACTGGAGTCAGACTCCGAGTCCTCCGAGTCCGAGTTGCTGATGGACATTTTGCTGCGGAGGTCGCTGTTCTCGCGTTTCAGCGTCTCGTTCTCGATCAACAGCCGCTCAATCTCCTTCTGAAACTCGGTGGCGTTGTCCGGCGCCTCCTTCTCGTCCTCCGTATCTATGTCGGCTGATTTGCCCTTTATACGTTTTGTCAGAAAATCCACACGCTTTTCCAACTGTAAGAACTCCTCGATCAGCTCGTTCTTGGACATCAGGTTCAGGCGCTCGGCACGGAGGTTTTCGTACGTGTCATCAAAGTCCTTTTGTAGGAATGCCTCCTCGTCGTCTGGGGATGAATAGAACTCGCCATCCGAATCCATGCTGAAGCTGGAGTCCCGCGTTCGGCCCATCATCTTGTCGCTTCGGAGCCTTTCGTCGATTTCCTTTGCATTTCCTTTAAACAGAAAGTTGAGTTAATTTACGTACTGTGCTGCTACAATATTTTGCGGAACTATTTACCAGGTTATTTTGCCAACTATAAAAGCATCCGAAATTAAGAGCCAATATCAATAAAGGAACTGAACATTGCGCTACTTCAAATTTATGTTGGAGATGAATATACAGGGGTTATCTAAGAAGAACTCCATTGGTTAACCTTAGGAAATGAAGAATAATCAGAAAATGACATTTTTTAGCATATATTTCCATTGGCGGAGCCTGTTACCTGTAGCTTTAAAGAGTACGTTCCTAGGTGGCAGATTGGAAAATCTCCTCATTACTACTTAGTGCAGAAACAGCGTAAGCCAACGTTCTTTTTTAAATTAGCTTTTTTATATTAACCGTAAATAGCTTTACGATTATACGCATGGTTGTTAATCTTGCTTTAACAAATTGCAATTGCTGATTTAATCAAACAAAATATGTTTCTTATTTCAGGATCCATTTGATAACCTCAAATTTAATTATTTCAACTGTATTGGCTACTTGAATGATTTTATAAAATTATTGGCATTTTTTCCTAATCAAGGTCTCCAATATTTCGAAAAATAGGTTTACTTTTATAGATGTAGAATTTCTCACGCCATTAGGGACATTTCAAAGAATGTAAAGTAAAATGTCTCTATAACGAACAGCAGCGGGACCAAAAACCTGTGTAGGGGTGTCCGTTTAAGATAGGTAAATGCAATTTTCATTCAAAATACATACATATTATACATTATTTAAACAAAATAGCATTACAAAACCATCAAATCAAATACATCATTTTATATTCCTTGACTAATAACTTATGTAGACTTAAAACGTATGTTATGACTTTGCAAAAATGTTTCCAACCAACCATTTGTCAACTGTAGAACCCTAAGTTTTAGAAAATGTTCTGTTTGGATTCAAATTATGTTAATAAATGATTTATTTAAACCAATTCCAATTTATACACATAAATAAGTATAGTAAATTAACTAACAAACAAGCAAGAAATAAATAAATCAAATTACCCCACTTAAGTTTCCAAGGAAACCTGTATGTGGGTCCACAAAATGACACAATATTTCACCTGTACAAAACATAATACCTATAGCAGCGTACATACATCAAACAAGACACTCATGCCAAATGTTGAAAACTGTCTAGAGTGCCTGGGACAGTAACTCGGGGAGTATTTCTAAACTTGACTATCAGATGGCACCACAAAGTTCTACCAATCAGAGCTACAGTGCCTTTATATAGACAGTGGCGACAATGGGGTGTCCTATTTTTGATTGGCTCCCTAGATCACGTGGTTTTAGCTGCCATGTTTAGGCTAAATCACCTGTGATTCGTGTTATACTTTTGGCAGTACTGAAGTGTATTGTCAGTCTATGTCAAATTCGAGGTTGGTAGGTTAGGTTTTGTTTGTTATTTGACACAGACTGACGCAAATCTTAACCTGCAAATCTCTGTTTTCAGAACTGCCAAACGTAAAACACGTATCACAGTCGACTCTGATTACGAATTTAAATGAACACCCGTTAGAAATTTGCCTAAATATGGCGGCGGCTTAGTTGTATTGTCGCCACTGTCTATATAAAGGCACTGTAATCAGAGCCAGTTACTGGCTCTGCTACCAATCATGTGTTCAAGTAGTGGCGCCATCCGTTAGTACTATCGGAAAGTACCCCCCCAGGAGCCGTTCAAGGTCATCCAAATCGGAATTTTGACATCAAAGGAACCGACGGTGAGTGTCTCTACTTGTTTGATTTATGTACGCTGCCTATAGGGCATTCAGTAAACACAAAAACATTTTAATTTGTTTGAAGTTGGCATGTGCAT